>CM036312.1:55222419-55378931 GCA_020567845.1 Rhododendron henanense subsp. lingbaoense
CAGTAACATCAGCCACTGGGCTAACAAAGAATTTTATTGTAGAACAACTTAAATTAATAGCTTCATAACATAGACTAATAAGTTCATAATACACCCATGTGTTCCAAATTCTATTGTAGAACGTATAAACAATTGCACTAACAGCTTCCGAAATAGAAGGCAGCAACAAGATATAAGTAATAAGATAACCCTGAAATTCAGAAAGAAAAGAAGAGGAGTTCCAGGGCTACCAAACAACAGCTGACAAATGAACTTGGATCATAACATAATCCACATCATGATCCAAGCTAACTTTCTTACCAACTGTAAATGAAATCCATAGAGACAGCATTTGGAAGCCCTAACTCAAAATTAAAAACCTCTGACAATTTTCCTAGTGCAAATCACAGAGAGATACCTTCATATCGAACCCAAACAAACGCACACACAAACGTGTGCCCTAATCGAAAAAACATAACTTGAAACTAGGGTTTTCTTGGTAAACATACTCCTAAAATACCAATTTTTTCAAAAAAAGCCCTAATTCGATGTTTTTTATTATCCACCTCTAAGCATGCCAATAGACCAAACACCAATTCAAAAACAAACAAAAAAACAGACCAAACACCAAATGTACAAAATCAAGCTAGGTTTTGTGCAAGATCTTTTTTTTGATCCATCTTTGAACACGCCAACGAACTCCTTCTAGCTACAAGAAAACCCAATGTCAAACCCCTCGGGGAAGAAATCTCCCAAACCGGGATCAGTACTGCCGATGTCGAAGGGGCATGGTGACGGCGGCGAAGGCAACTGGTCCGATGTCTGGGCCTTGGAGCCGGACACGAAGTGAGGTGGGGTGCGGAACTCTGTGAATGGGGAGCCGACGAGGGTCACGCCTACGTCGGCAACAAGCCCAGAATAAAAAGATCACCACGGAAACGATCACCCCGGTGCATATTTTGCCGATGGTGCTCATGAACAGTTGATATAGCAAGGATTGTGAGTTCCCCGCGGGCGGTGGCAGTGCAGCCAAAACACAACAACAACACTGGGCCGACCAATGAGGTTTAATTTTCGTGCCCTTGTCGTGCTTTTTCCGTGCTTTTTTTTTTGTGCTCGTGCTTTTTCTGTACCCATGCTTTTTCTGTGCCCGTGCTTTTTCCGTGCTTTTTTCGTGCAGTAACATCAGCCACTGGGCTAACAAAGAATTTTATTGTAGAACAACTTAAATTAATAGCTTCATAACATAGACTAATAAGTTCATAATACACCCATGTGTTCCAAATTCTATTGTAGAACGTATAAAACATTGCACTAACAGCTTCCAAAATAGAAGGCAGCAACAAGATATAAGTAATAAGATAACCCTGAAATTCAGAAAGAAAAGAAGAGGAGTTCCAGGGCTACCAAACAGCAGCTGACAAATGAACTTGGATCATAACATAATCCACATCATGATCCAAGCTAACTTTCTTACCAACTGTAAATGAAATCCATAGAGACAGCATTTGGAAGCCCTAACTCAAAATTAAAAACCTCTGACAATTTTCCTAGTGCAAATCAGAGAGAGATACCTTCATATCGAGCCCAAACAAACGCACACACAAACGTGTGCCCTAATCGAAAAAACGTAACTTGAAACTAGGGTTTTCTTGGTAAACATACTCCTAAAATACCAATTTTTTCAAAAAAAGCCCTAATTCGATGTTTTTTTATTATCCACCTCTAAGCACGCCAATAGACCAAACACCAATTCAAAAACAAACAAAAAAACAGACCAAACACCAAATGTACAAAATCAAGCTAGGTTTTGTGCAAGATCTTTTTTTTGATCCATCTTTGAACACGCCAACGAACTCCTTCTAGCTACAAGAAAACCCAATGTCAAACCCCTCGGGGAAGAAATCTCCCAAACCGGGATCAGTACTGCCGATGTCGAAGGGGCATGGTGACGGCGGCGAAGGCAACTGGTCCGGTGTCTGGGCCTCGGAGCCGGACACGAAGTGAGGTGGGGTGCGGAACTCTGTGAATGGGGAGCCGACGAGGGTCACGCCTACGTCGGCAACAAGCCCAGAATAAAAAGATCACCACGGAAACGATCACCCCGGTGCATATTTTGCCGATGGTGCTCATGAACAGTTGATATAGCAAGGATTGTGAGTTCCCCGCGGGCGGTGGCAGTGCAGCCAAAACACAACAACAACACTGGGCCGACCAATGAGGTTTAATTTTCGTGCCCTTGTCGTGCTTTTTCCGTGCTTTTTTTTTTGTGCTCGTGCTTTTTCTGTACCCATGCTTTTTCTGTGCCCGTGCTTTTTCCGTGCTTTTTTCGTGCAGTAACATCAGCCACTGGGCTAACAAAGAATTTTATTGTAGAACAACTTAAATTAATAGCTTCATAACATAGACTAATAAGTTCATAATACACCCATGTGTTCCAAATTCTATTGTAGAACGTATAAACAATTGCACTAACAGCTTCCAAAATAGAAGGCAGCAACAAGATATAAGTAATAAGATAACCCTGAAATTCAAAAAGAAAAGAAGAGGAGTTCCAGGGCTACCAAACAGCAGCTGACAAATGAACTTGGATCATAACATAATCCACATCATGATCCAAGCTAACTTTCTTACCAACTGTAAATGAAATCCATAGAGACAGCATTTGGAAGCCCTAACTCAAAATTAAAAACCTCTGACAATTTTCCTAGTGCAAATCAGAGAGTGATACCTTAATATCGAGCCCAAACAAACGCACACACAAACGTGTGCCCTAATCGAAAAAACGTAACTTGAAACTAGGGTTTTCTTGGTAAACATACTCCTAAAATACCAATTTTTTCAAAAAAAGCCCTAATTCGATGTTTTTTATTATCCACCTCTAAGCATGCCAATAGACCAAACACCAATTCAAAAACAAACAAAAAAACAGACCAAACACCAAATGTACAAAATCAAGCTAGGTTTTGTGCAAGATCTTTTTTTTGATCCATCTTTGAACTCGCCAACGAACTCCTTCTAGCTACAAGAAAACCCAATGTCAAACCCCTCGGGGAAGAAATCTCCCAAACCGGGATCAGTACTGCCGATGTCGAAGGGGCATGGTGACGGCGGCGAAGGCAACTGGTCCGGTGTCTGGGCCTCGGAGCCGGACACGAAGTGAGGTGGGGTGCGGAACTCTGTGAATGGGGAGCCGACGAGGGTCACGCCTACGTCGGCAACAAGCCCAGAATAAAAAGATCACCACGGAAACGATCACCCCGGTGCATATTTTGCCGATGGTGCTCATGAACAGTTGATATAGCAAGGATTGTGAGTTCCCCGCGGGCGGTGGCAGTGCAGCCAAAACACAACAACAACACTGGGCCGACCAATGAGGTTTAATTTTCGTGCCCTTGTCGTGCTTTTTCCGTGCTTTTTTTTTTGTGCTCGTGCTTTTTCTGTACCCATGCTTTTTCTGTGCCCGTGCTTTTTCCGTGCTTTTTTCGTGCAGTAACATCAGCCACTGGGCTAACAAAGAATTTTATTGTAGAACAACTTAAATTAATAGCTTCATAACATAGACTAATAAGTTCATAATACACCCATGTGTTCCAAATTCTATTGTAGAACGTATAAACAATTGCACTAACAGCTTCCAAAATAGAAGGCAGCAACAAGATATAAGTAATAAGATAACCCTGAAATTCAGAAAGAAAAGAAGAGGAGTTCCAGGGCTACCAAACAGCAGCTGACAAATGAACTTGGATCATAACATAATCCACATCATGATCCAAGCTAACTTTCTTACCAACTGTAAATGAAATCCATAGAGACAGCATTTGGAAGCCCTAACTCAAAATTAAAAACCTCTGACAATTTTCCTACTGCAAATCAGAGAGAGATACCTTCATATCGAGCCCAAACAAACGCACACACAAACGTGTGCCCTAATCGAAAAAACGTAACTTGAAACTAGGGTTTTCTTGGTACATACTCCTAAAATACCAACTTTTTCAAAAAAAAGCCCTAATTCGATGTTTTTTATTATCCACCTCTAAGCACGCCAATAGACCAAATACCAATTCAAAAACAAACAAAAAAACAGACCAAACACCAAATGTACAAAATCAAGCTAGGTTTTGTGCAAGATCTTTTTTTTGATCCATCTTTGAACACGCCAACGAACTCCTTCTAGCTACAAGAAAACCCAATGTCAAACCCCTCGGGGAAGAAATCTCCCAAACCGGGATCAGTACTGCCGATGTCGAAGGGGCATGGTGACGGCGGCGAAGGCAACTGGTCCGGTGTCTGGGCCTCGGAGCCGGACACGAAGTGAGGTGGGGTGCGGAACTCTGTGAATGGGGAGCCGACGAGGGTCACGCCTACGTCGGCAACAAGCCCAGAATAAAAAGATCACCACGGAAACGATCACCCCGGTGCATATTTTGCCGATGGTGCTCATGAACAGTTGATATAGCAAGGATTGTGAGTTCCCCGCGGGCGGTGGCAGTGCAGCCAAAACACAACAACAACACTGGGCCGGGGTGGCGGGGAACAAGCGGTCACCGGCATGTCCAGGACCGGCGGCACCAAGGGATGTGAGGAGAGTGTGGGTGGGGAGGAGATCTGGAGGAGGACTCTGCATTGAGTCGGAGATGGGAAGAAAGCATGGAGAACAAGTAAAACTACCAACATTGTGTTACCGTCGGCATTGTGTTATCGTCGGCAATTGGGGGGGGGGGGGCGGGGGGCGGTGGGGGAGAGAGAGAGTGAGAGAGTGAAGGGAGCTGAACTGCTTCAGGTTTTAATACTACTCCCATTCCCCCATTCCACGTGCCTGTCCTTGCCCAATTCCCCTATTCCACTAAACGACTTTTAGGAACCCCCCTTTTTTTTTACCGTTTCTTAGTTTGGAGTATCAAATTTTCTTTACTTGTTGATTCTCAATGAGACGATTCGAAAAATTAATTTCCTTTTACTTTTACCCCAATATTTTGGGAAATAATCACTTTTAAGTATAAAAAAAAATTCAATTTTATTACTTTTTTTTACTTAAAAGTGGTTATTTCCCAAAATATTTGGGCAAAAGTAAGATTTTATTTTAATTAAAATTTGGCGCAAAATGAACAATCGTGAAAAAAATTGAAGAAAAACAAAAAATACTAAAATAAGAAGTTTTTAGCGGAACGGGGTGTAGTCTCTACTTACTTTGACGCATGTTTATAAAATGTTCTGGTCAGCTTATGATGTTCAGATAAAGTTTTTCCAATTTCATACGACTTGCTCATGTTATTAAACAAAAATATCGCTCATTGAGAAAAAAAAGTACATGCCTTGCGTACAAATTTAGGGATGGAAAATGGGGAGATTATTTTTGCATACTCGGTATGTTAGGTAAGTATGTTAGGTAAGTATTTTGCGAACTGAATCCTCACGAATCCGAGACAAAAAGAAGATTCCAAAAACTACCCGAAACGTTACCAGCAAAGTCGAGTTCGGTGAAAGAGTAGTTTCTACTGTAAAAAAAAAAAGTAGCGATGGGTTAAAGCTTTCAGTGGAAGAAAAAAATTCTAGCACCACACCCATTTTCACACCCAAACACACATCCACATACGCTTGATGTGTTAGTGTGTGTGGGGCCCACCACTCATGTGAGTGTGGATGTGTGTTTGAGTGTGTAAGTGGGTGTGGTGCTAGCAAGGTTGCAGTAAAGGACGCGAAGTCCCTGCAGTGAGGCTACTTGCTGCAACTTGTAGCCCCACCAAAACGCCACCGTTTTGTTATCGGGTAATTAATAATATGTAACTTCCCCATTCTCTCTCTCAAGACCCCAGCCTCCTCATCTTTCTTTTTCTGGTTTGGACAAATAAGCCAAAGTGGCTTATTTTTTGTTCTTATTCAATTTTTTTTTGCATTTTGTGGCTTATTGTCAATTTTTTGGGGATTATTGATTCGTTATGACGAGAGGAATCTAAAAAGTAAAAAATTACGATTGAAATTCAATTTTTTGTGAATAAAGACGAAAATAAGCCAATAAGCCAATTTTTTTGTCTTTATTCAAAAAAAATTGGATTTCGATCGAAATTTTTTACTTTTTTAGATTCCTCTCGTCATAACGAAACAATAATCTCCAAAAAATTGACAATAAGCCACAAAATGCAAAAAAAAAAATTGAATAAAGACAAAAAATAAGCCACTTTAGCTTATTTGTCCAAACACCCGGGACACTTGTCCACTTGTCATGTACGGAGTACTTGTTTAATTTTCTACAACTGTTATTCAACTTTCCAATTCGTTTTATTCTTCTCCAATTCTCTTTGATGTCTTTAGGAATTGGAAGTGATTCAAGGGCAGAGCACTAGCAGCAGCACCAGTGATTATGGCGAAGATCTTCACTATCGATTTCATAGTTCACTTTCAAATCATGAACCCTCTTGTTCAGACAGAAGTTATGAGTCATCAGAAAGCGCGCAAAACCAGTTCTATTGCCAATGGGTGTTCTTCTAATTAAGCCACTTTGGCTTATTTTTTGTCCTTATTTAAATTTTTTTTGTATTGTTTGGCTTATCATCATTTTTTTGGGGATTATTGCATCCTCATGACAAAAGGAATCTAAAAAGTAAAATTTTTTGATCGAAATCCAATTTTTTTTGAATAAAGACAAAAATAAGCCAATAAGCCATTTTTTTCGTCTTTATTTTATGTGTTTTGAGAAGGTTGTTGATTTTGCCACTCCCTTTTTTGTTAACGCCACTCCCCTGCGTATATAAAGGGTGATCTCTATGGGTTAAGGCATATTTTCCTGTTTAATTAATAATAAGATCTTTATTGCCTAGTGAATAAATTTTCAAGGGATTATCAAAAATAAAAATATATATTTCAAGGGTTAACTACAGATTGCCTCCTTAAACTATCAACCCCTTTTTTATCACTTTCCTCTCTTCATCTACAAAATTCTATAACTTGCCCCCTTAGTCTATGATTTAGTATCACTTAACCCCCTTTTTTTTTTGTTACTCTTTTGTCCAGAATCGAGCGTTGTACTCCGATATGACATGCAACTCTGACTAATTTATGATGAAAATGTCCCTTTTCGTTTGATAGCAAGTTCTAAAGTCAGGAAAAAGTGTTCCAACTAATGATAATTTTCTCCCGGGGGGGGGGGGGGGGGGGGGGGGGGGGGGGGGGGGGTGTATGGAGTGAAAATAATTTACCCAGCTATTTAAAAGACTATGGGCGTGTTTGTGATATCTATGGATACATATTTGATATTTTAGTTTCTTATTCTGCTACAGCTTTTAGATTCTAAATTTTAGTAGAAATTGAGAAACATATTTTTTGCAGCTGCGAGATTATGAAAAATTCATTTATTTTGAGAATGTGTGTTGCAGAATCCCAAATAAAATGCTCAGAACTCATCCAAGTGTACATCCATTTGTACATCTTCTCTCACAAGTGAATTTGGGACCCATTAAATAGTGTTGTAAGTCTTAACATCACTTGTGAGAGAGATGTAAATTTTGATGTGTCCCTGACATTAGCCGAATCCCAAAAGCTACCCAAACCCAGCTTTGAAATTTTGAGAATTTCTTTCCTTTTTAGAATCTATAAATTTAGAATTTGTGTACAACCCCGACCTGTATGAAAATATATAGAAAAAAAGTGCTGAAATCCTATCTATATAGAACTCATTTTCCGGGGAAATTAATAAACAAATAATTTCAACTTGATCGAGTTACTGGTGTTAATGAGTTTAGTAGTACTATATATAATAAATTCTAGAGTATTATTCAGGAAATTGATTTTGACACTCTAGTTTTTACCACTGGCACTCCACTTTGTGTGTTAATCATGTGAGAAAATAAAACTAAAAGTGGAGTGCTATTGGCTAAATTTGGAATGCCAAAATCACCTCTCTATTATTTACGCTTATTAATTGTGTTAATTAATGATGCTAAAACGTACATGCAGCCAGCAACCAACCTGGGTGATGGTCGATATCTATGCCCAGATTGTCTTTCTATATCTTTCGTGCATCCCAGCCAATTGGAACACATTATTCATCAAGTACACAGCTTTTTCCATGACTATTTGGAGGTTCCTGTCAAAAAGAACATTCCTATTTTCCTCGTCGACGCAAATGGGATGGGTGAACATGCCCGGGTAAATTACACTTTATCTCTCTCCCATGGTTTTTTTTTTTTTTTTGATCGGCTATCTCTCTCCCATGGTTACTGACAATCTCAGATACCTCCCCTACTTTATCTGAAATTACACTGCTTTCCCTAGCTAATAGTTCAATCTTTTAGATCAATTTTGCTAGCCCTTATGTTAGTTGACCATCCTTTGACTCACAGAAGTTGCTGAAATCAAACCCATGAAAGTTTAGCATGTATTCTGTTGGGTGTGGTAGGAGAAAATTTCAGTAGGTCCATAACACCAAGTTAATAATGTACCTAAGTCCCTCATCCTTCTCATGGGGTGACTTCTGTCAGCAATGAATTTTGCATTTGTCTGCTACGATACAGATCATGAAAGCACTGACCCAGCAACACTACTAGCTTAAAGTGTTGTACAATTTCCCGTATGTCATTTGGTTTCGCTGGGTTTCTTATAGTTAAGAGTTTTTTTTATCGGCATTCTTAATTATAGTTAGAGTTACCAAGGTGCCAAGCCCTCAATGCACCAACTAATCCCAAGCCCTTGGACCTAATAGCTACTCCCATCCTACCTACAAAGACACGATATCCTTTTCATGTATTCAATATTATCTTGTTTACATGTACATTTATTTATAAGATCTTCCTGTACATGTAGACATTAAAATGAATTGATTTTAAGCAATAAGATTTCTACTTGATTGAGTTTGTCAAAGTTTACTAACGTCTTGATGTGATGTTGTCTGTACAGAGTCCTTACAATCAAGGGTTGACTTTATTTGATGATAAAGCTACGATAAAAACCGTAAGAACTAGCCTTTTCTTTCCACGATAAATATACAGCATATTGATCTACTTTTAGGAAATACCTAACACATAATATTTTGTATGTTCACTCTTTTTCTGCCCAAACACTTAATGATATCATATATCATTACTTCCTCTAAATGGTCTTTCAATTTTTTCAATATATGCATATATTGGTCTAATATTGTTTATATACTTATGAGCAAACTAGGTCAAAAGGTGTGTAAAGAGAGGGCCTGTTCTGGAAGTGGAAACAACGACGAAGGAAGCAAAGCGTGATAAAGTGGTTGCAATCTTACTTTTGCTTGGATTACCAAAGTACTTCTCATCTGATCCTAATATTTTCATGTCTTCATTTTATACACGAGTTTCTTTTTCTTCAACGAATTAATTTATGAAACAAAAATAAAGATAGAAAACGGACAATATATTGGGGAACTAGTATTATCTAATTTTGCAGGCCCTCAATTTTTATTGCTCTTACGGTAGGCCTATATATCAATTAGTAATAGGTTAGTTATAGTATCCATTGTAAGTGATAGGGTATATATCTTAATTATGAGAGCTTAATTAGTTATAGTATCCTATTCATAACTTCTAGCCTGTAGTTCGGCAACCGAGCCGTCCATCTCGAAACTCAATGGTACTGAACGGCTCAGATGAAATTCGGACCTTTGATTGCCGAGATGGACAACTTGAATGCCGCACTACTGCACGCCTGTAGTGTGGCTTTACATTATAGGTAACCCCTTTCCCCTATTCAGGTGCGCGCGTACAACACACAAATCTTGAATTCTAAACTTTTTTTTTTTGAGAAATTTATAACACCAAGAAACAGATTCAATTTTCACAATGCAGTCAATTTTGACGTGAAATGTGACTTCCATGCAGGCCGATACTTGGGGCAACACTAGCTCATGAGATGGGGCATGCATTGATACGGCTCTAAGGTATAATTATTTCTGGCTCTCGTACCTTTTCTTGATTAAATTTTCAATCTCTCATATCATTCAAATAATAATCTTATAGTGATAATATTCTTGTTCATATTTTTATCTTATTGATCGTTAAATGTGGCACACATATCATTGATTTCGAAATTTTATAAGTATACCCATCAAATGATAATTTAATGTCGTAAACAATATTATTTGAAAATTTTATTAATTATGAGGAGAGGGGGATTTGTTTTGTGGGGGGGGGGGGGGGAGGAAAGTTCTATATGGTCAATTGGGGTTGAGCCCATTTTCATTTTCATATTTTCCTTAGATTGACCCTATACAAGTAGTATGAAATTCAATAGTTCTAGCACCACACCCACTTACACCGGAAATTCTAGTCACAAGGAAGATTTGCAGGGAACCACGCAAGGAAAAATGCGTTTGGGCATATTTCGAGTCCCAAAAAAATCTAGAAAAATTTCCATAAATTTTAGAATATTATTTTATGGGGTCCTGTAAAAAATCAGCTTTAACGGACATCGGTAAGTATTATTTTTGGATTCATATGGCGAAACTGCTTAATTCGCCTCTATGAATCCAAAAGTAATACTTACTGATGTCTGTTGGAACTGATTTTTTTATAAGGCCCCATAAAATAATATTAAAAAATTTATGGGTATTTTTCTAGATTTTTATGGGACCCAGAATGGGTCCAAACGCATTTTTCCTTGTGTGAGGATTGGTGTGATGCTAGCACGACATCAAACTTATAACTTCGCCCTCCTTTTAACACTAGAAAATTACTTAATTAAAATCGATCAATAGGTGTGACAATTTCACAAAATGCTAAAAAAGTTAAATTTTCAATTCACATTTTGTACTTACGAATACACTTTCATAAATTTATGTTCAACTTTTGTGAATATCAACACACCTTTTACACATCAATTGGTGCTCTAAAGGCGATCAATAACTGATAATTTTTGATAAATAACACACGATTAGGTTTCCCAACTGCCCGAGATCTCTGAATTCGCCCTACTAATAATTTATCAATTTGTTGATGATCTTTTATACAGACTGGACCTTTATATTGGAAAGGAAACTAGAAGAAGGCATATGTGAGGCGATAGCTTACGAGTGGCTAAAGCACACAGTTAATAAATATGATCCAATACCGTACACCCAAAAAGGGGCTGAAATTGCAGAAAGGGTGAGGATACAAGAGATGTCTAGAATTGAAAGAGGAGAGCATGCGGCGGAATTTCGAGAGGCTCACAGAGCCATTAAAAAGTATGGCTTGAAATGTACATTGAAGCGTGTTGGTCACTCGAGGAGTATTCTAGAGTGAGAGAAACATTGTTGGAGTTTATGTTACCTCTGTTAAACAAGACATAAACTTGGACAGCATTGATTTAAATTTTTAGTAACGTTATATTATCAATATGTTTTTGTTTCTTTATTTGTAGTATCACACTTTTATCTTTATTATGTCATCTTGACGTTTTAGTAACTTGATATTACTGTTGGAACCCTAGACACTTACATCGTGGGAATTATTACAAAAAAATAATGCTATGGGGAGAACGTACATTTGATGGCCACATTTTGTATTACTCTGTGATGTGTACCACTATTGTATTGGTAGAATGTCCGTCTGCCTCCATTTTTGTTTCTTTCATGTTGCCTAACAATTTTGGTAGAACAAAGCTCATAGATGAAATTTGTTACGGCAAAGAGGTGACGTGCAAAAGTCAGAATCACGAATGCCTCTAACAAAAGAACGAGAAGAGCAACGAAAGCATAAACAATAATCGCAAGACACATAGATTAATACTCCGTACATGGTTTCTTATAGGGCGCGGCTCCAAATTTTAGTTTAACGGTGACAAAAATGTTCAAAAAATTATTTTGTACAAAACAAAATATATAAAGTAATCGATATTTTTTTGGGTTGAAATTTTATTAGGCTTGGGTTTTTTTGTTGAGCTATGTATTGTCTACTTACTCACAAATTTCAGTTTATTTCATTTACTTCGGCTTCATATTAATGTTTAAGTGTGGACAATTTTAGAGAAAAAAAAAAAACTAAATTACTTGTACAAATATATGAAAATTTAGTACAATTTTTGAATCAAAAGAGTTCGCTTGAACCCACTCAAACAAAGGTAAAGCCGCCTCTGGTTTCCGAACAATGTAATTGCATATATCCACAACTCACACCAGTTTTCATATATCGAAGGAAGCTAGAGAGTATAAACTGTATATGTTACATCAACTCTTGCTAGCAAACATCTATGACCTAAGGTTTGCATCACGTAATACGTAACTCAGTCTGGTAAGTATATATTGCATCAGTTATTGTTGGCCCCCCGCCCCCACCTTGGGACGCTGCCCCTGAACCTTGAATATTCAACACGACTAAAATCAAAGGTTTATTAAACATCCTTGAACCAACCAACTGGGATAAGCTAATTAAGTGAGCCACATTTGTAGACTCCCATAGGAATAAATCCATACCTAGAGCAAATATTGACAAATTTCCTCTCAAATGGGGTTATTTGTTTAGCTTCCTATTTTTTTGGCTCGGCAATTAATTGTTTAGTTATTTGATTGCTTAATGGGCTATCAGTTGGGTTTACTATGATTCATAGACTTACGTCTGTATGATATAATTGGTTTAATTGTATTCTTTTACCACTTCTAATAAAAAATTAAGGACTTAAATCAAGAAAAAAAAACATAAATAAAACAATTCAGGAGCCTAAAGCCCAATTATAGAACCAAGATTTTGAAGAAAATAAAATCATTAATCAGAATTTAGACCCATTTTCCTTTAGTTTGTCTAACTGATAGTAATAAAAATGTTCTGGAGCCAATAACCCACTCTAGAACCAAAATTATTATCCGAGGGAAGAAATACCATTGATGAAAAGAAGCATGCAGAAACGAAAAAGAAGGAAACCTCTGTACTTCCTCGTTGAGCTCCGTCATAACAATCGAAACTTCTCCCAAGCCGACATGGACGAAATAATTTCCAAATTCAAGGGTAAAATCGAGTCTTTTCATATTCACTCATCTTCTTTCTTGTTGTGAGATTGTATTTCCAAATGAATCTCGTCGAGCAAAAAATGCAACTAAAAACCAAGATCAACTCGCCTAAGCACAAACAGAAAATCAAAACCCTTGGAGGAAATCAACTCACCCAACTCATGAGCTGAGAGCAAAAGCATAGGAAAGGTCGTGCTCTCAAATCCGACGCACGAGTACATCGCTCCGAGATCTGTTCCAATCTATTCCAACCGCTGGTCCTCTCCCTCATCGGCTATATGAATAAAAATTAGAAGAACGATTTATGTCCTATACTCCTATCCATTTCCTTCTTTTGAATTAGAGGCTACTATAATCCACGACACACTTGTCAGGACACTACCGTGGAAGGAAAAAAGAGCAACACCGTGTTTATTCATCTAGATGTTGAAATTCTGTAATGTAACTCTATTAACTAGCAGGCAGACCTAAATTTCTCGATCATTGCAACGTGCATCGAGGTTTTGATGGTGCACGTTAAGCCAAAAATCATAAGTTATAGAAAAAAAAGATACTACCACAAAACCTAAACCACAATACTACCAGCTTCTATGTCCGGAAAACACATGAATCACAATACTTCTATCAACTAATGAAACCCCTATAGAAGTGTCTTGTTTGTGTTTTCACAATTAAAAGTGTGAAGTTTTCTACCCTTGAGTTATATACAATTTTGTTGATTTGTGCTAAAGTTACTCGATCTTCAACTTGCAAGATAATTGTGCTCACATTGTTGAAGGAATATCACCCAAATAATTGTACTAACATTGACAACCGCCGAATTGATCGAGAATGGTAGTTTACGCAAGGGTCAAGGAACTTGCGTAGGCAATCACAGAGATACCAACATTAAACCAATCCAAGCATTTTCAACATCAGAATTTAGAAAGAGTTTTTGTGTATAACTCATGCTTCTAGGCTAGTTTATGCACACCTTGACTAATTACAGGACGCGTCAAAGAGATTGACCCCTAATTAAAGCCGGAAAAAGCACGCATAGATTGGCTTGAAGGAGTTGATTTGCTGTTAGAACTTAGCAATAGTGACAAAAAATACACAGGACAATGGATTTAATCCACAAGATCAGTCATTTAAGAGAAACAATAACAGTAATATGCTCAAAATAGTTTGAGCGGGTACTGCCATAACTTGAAGTTTGAGTGGATGACTCCTCTGGGATGGAATCCTAAGGGATTGGCTTGACACTCTAGTTGTATGTTCTGGTCTTTCCCTGCTGATATCATTGTTGTGAAACTGCTAAATGTTTTAGTCCAGTGGTTGATGTTGCTGCAACTCTTTGTTAGCCCAGTGGCTGATGTTACTGCACGAAAAAAGCACGGAAAAAGCACGGGCACAGAAAAAGCATGGGTACAAAAAAAGCACGAGCATAAAAAAAAAGCACGGAAAAAGCACGACAAGGGCACGAAAATTAAACCTCATTGGTCAATTTGTCTTTATTGTGGAAAACCTGTTTCTAATTAGTAAAATTATTTTTCTGATACAACTGGACCCTTTAGTTCTCTAAAGATTTTTATTTTGATATTTTCATCGTTGATAAAACAGAGGAAAAGATGAAATTTGAAAAGATAAAATTTGCTATGTTCTCGTACCCTCTATCAACACTCTCTTTTACCCGCGTGTTGCTCCTCTGTCCTGGTCCCCCTTTGGATTGAAGACTTTGAATCTCCATACCTCTCAAGGTCAACGTTTTTGTCCCTAGTGTTACTGTTATGTCTTGCTTTGTTGGTGTCCAAAATTATGGGAAATTCATGTATTTTTTTAGTTTCTGTTATTATGTGATGGTGTTGTTCGACTTTTGTCAATAGGCAAGGGCGCACCGAGCTAGGGTCGGATAAGTCCGGGTGACTGCCCTACCCACGAGATTCCTAGTTTTTATTCAAAATATAGTAGTTGTTTCTCAAAAAAAAATATTTATGGTATAGAAGTTCGCCTATTCAACATGATTTTGAACAATCCAACACCTTCTCAACCAATAGTTTTTGAATAAATAATGCTATTCTATTAGTACATTTATCTTTTATGATATTATTTTGCTTTTCAAAATGGATATCGATGCACAAAATTGTATGCAATTACGCGTAAAGATGACCAACCATATCTTAGTAATTAAATAGAACGCACAGAAACATATATTCTAGTTTTTTTCGTTAATTGGAAATTTCTTATTAATTGAAGTCACTGATGTTCTTAGGTATACCTTTAAAGGCCAAGTGTCCAGGCCGAAAGTGGGTCCATTGTTTGCCGGGTTTGGTCGTTACAAATAGTTTTAGACCTCCACCCTAATACAAGTGGTGGGTAGGATGGCGTTCTGCCACCACAGACACCAAGAGATCGAGGTTGCTGGGAGCCTGGGACCATGCGACAAAGACATTGGATTTGTGAGGAGGCAAGGCCCTCACTTAATATATTAATACCCACCAAACGCTACATGTTCCTTCATAGGTATACCTTTAAGGCAGAGTGTATAGGCTAAAAGAGGATCCATGGTTAGTTGGATCTGGTCATTACATTTTTTCTATTAGAGAAGCTACTAGGATGTTGCTATATTATATATTCGTTCAAGTGATTTCTCCATATTTGACAAGTCTGTTTTGATAGCTATATATTTGGAATGCTGATATTAGCAGGGCCGGCTCATAAGTTTTGGAGGCCGGAAGCGAACCTCTTGAATGAGGCCTCCCTATATTTTTCATACAAAAATGAAAACCTTTCTTGCAATTCTCTCTAATTTCCTCGCTGTTTATTTAACATTAGTCAATTAGAACTTAAAAGTGAAACGAAACAAATCAGACAATACTAAGAAGTGTAAACATCACTTCTAGAAACGGGACAAGAAATGCAATAGATTATGAGCTACGTTCACACTAGTTTCATAGAAAAGACTCAGGACTCCTTTACAGCATTGGGCCAGATAACACAACAGAAAATACTCACACATTCTTTATGGTAGCGTTAAATTCTTGAAGCTCTTCCAATGCCGCCTTGAAGAGGCCTGAGAAAGAAAAAATAAGGCATTGTTTGATTTATTGAATGTGAAGTACATTGCCTCCCTTCAAATTAATTAACACTGTATTGCACTAAAAGAGTATTATGATGTCATGACAATACCATTGCTACGATTAGTAGGAAGCTCTCCAGTTGGAATAAGCATTCTCTCTCTTCTAATGCGTTCACTCTGCTCCATCTTCTTGGCTTTCTGTTGCTCAATTTTCTTGCGGAGCTCTGATGCAGTTTTGGTCAACTCTATCGGAAGCATTAAGGCATAAACACATTTACCGATAGCAGAAATCCAGCACAAACTATCAACCATTCTCACAAACAATCTAGACAGAAAGTCCAACATAAATTGCCATGCTTATCTAGTGGTTTTCAAAATCATGAAAGCGAGTGATAATTACCAGCGAAATTTATGATTCCAATTGGTATTTGCACATTAACCTAGTTCGTGGTTATCTTAGAAGAGCAAACACAATAGTACAGTCCAGGAGCATATTCTAGAAAATAGAGTCAGCTCAGAAGTTTAATCAAACAAGATTTCTGTCTTGGATAAAAGGGTCTGACAGCCTAGAAGAAAGTTTCTAACATAAACCTTATCTCGGAGAATGCGAAACATCTCAGCGAATATCATAATCTGACCTCCTTACAGTTGGCAATTGAAGCATGTCAATCACAATTGTTCAAAGAAATGATTATAGCACAAACTACATTAGTAAATTAACAAGTGGCATCAAATATGATGCATTGACATGGTTCAATATCAGGACAAGAACATCAAAAACAATCAAAACGTGAGTCTCAACACAATCGGGAGTAGGGATAGTGAATGATATGGATTGGGAATTAATTGTTTCTTCATTTACCTTGGAACATGTCGTGCACAGAGTGTTGCTCATATAACTGCAATGCTTCATACACGGATCCAGCATAACGATTACTTAAAAGAGACTGTCTTTCCAGTGCTCTATGCTCTTTGTCCAGCTCAGAATTCTCCTTTCCAAGCTGGTTCAAGTTTAAAACTTGAAGTTAATCCAAGAAAAAAGAAGAAAAAAAGGAAGCGATTGGAGACTGCAGGATCCTTCTTACCAATGCAAGCTGATTCCTCAGTTTGTCCAACTGCGCATCAAGCTCTTGATCACTTGAAATATCAAGATCCATAGAACTATCGCCCGCAAATTCATTCTAGAAAGCATTTTTAAGAGACATTTTAGCTATAAAAATTATATCTCAAGAGTCAACGCAAAGGAAACTACTGGATACCACAGATGATCGCATATCAAAGCAAAACAGTGTCAGTTTTTTTTTGAAGTAAGGACAATCACAAACAGTTTGATAACTTTGATTGAGCACAAAAAGCCTGACAGCAGCGAATGTCTCCATACCATCAGTGCCATGCAAGAAAATCAATTATGCAAAAAAGTTGACATATAACCTGCATAATCCGATACTTAGTTGCACAAAGCGGGAGTGAGTGCGGATAGTGTGAGAATATCAGAATATAGGAGAATCTAATGCTGAGACCATCTAATCTATAGGAGCGTATATACGTAAAATGTAATATAATAACCTAATCATTCTGGTATAAATGCAGGAATTTGGCTGCAACTGCAACTTTTTTGATATATAAAAATAAATATTATGTTTACACTACGTACTTGAGCGAGTTAAACTACCATTTTTTAGTATCTAATTGTTATTCCATATTTTCTATCGCTTGGTAGCAGTTCTTTTGATTTTTTGGGATTCATGTACCTCAGATATTCAATCCTTGTTCACAAAAATATGCTTCTTTCTCGATGGAAGTGAGGTTCCTAGGAAATTTTGAGGTGAAAACAGGTGGATTCATCATCTGATAGGAGGATGTTGTAACTAAGATTCAATATCGACCGCCCAACGAAAACAAATGGTCAAAGCAAACAAGGGCATCATATACATCTCAAGAAGGAGGGAAAAAATTATGGAGCATTGCTCAGGAATCCCAGAAGCCAATATCACTGGCTAATATTCACAAAAATGCTCCAGCTACTTACAGTCAATCAAAAGTCTATCAATTCAGCTATTCTTATGCCCCAGCCCTCCCCTTTTATGGGACCAGGTGAATGAAAACCTTTAGGACCAAATCAGATAATTATTGAAATGCTTGTTTATTTTCAAATGCA
This sequence comes from Rhododendron henanense subsp. lingbaoense, assembly GCA_020567845.1. Taxonomy (NCBI): domain Eukaryota; kingdom Viridiplantae; phylum Streptophyta; class Magnoliopsida; order Ericales; family Ericaceae; genus Rhododendron; species Rhododendron henanense. The sequence continues at coordinate 55,240,555 of CM036312.1, forward strand.
CATATACCATAACTGATAATACCAATAGCAAATGGCATATAAACACTCTGATGCAAACTCAAATCTATGAATTTTGAAAAATAGGCACTTTCCCGCTCATGCCCCTCACCCCACACCTGATTAATATAGAGAATATAACAATGATGACAAAGGATCAAAACAGAAGAGTACTTATAGTAGAGCTTTATTTAAACAAAGTATGAGTAGCACACCAGAAAGCATGCTAGAAGATAATACAAGAAAATAAAACTTCAAATATGAAGTCTTCAAGGAAAGGCAACACTGTGTACAGTGGGGAGAGTTCTAGTTGGATCTCAGGTTCAGACCAGAAAGTTTCAGCTTTAAGTACATTGATGCTATGTCTCCTGCATAGGCAGATAGACTGTAATGGTGCAGAACATCTACTTCTACTGTTTTCTTTTAAAGGTTCTCTACTAAAACGTGTGATAGTTGACAGGGTACAAGGTTGCCCTAAAGGCTTTAGCCCTGAAAGTCTTTTGGAGCTGGTTACAGACTCCAAGCCATTCGAGCTTTTGCTTTTGTCGTTTCTGTTGACTCAGTCCCCCAATTGAGAGAGATTGAGAGAGATGTGGGTGGCCAAGCCCCACCACCAACCACCGACATGGGCACCCTTTGGCACCACCCCAAAGAGTTATCTATGTTCAATAGCTTAATATACATTATTGGATCCAATCTTACAGCCAATTTATACCGCCTGTGGTAAGTCTTTTTGCCATAGACCCTTAAATTTAAGTACACCTACCTTGCTTATTGTCCATGTCAAAATACCAGGCTGATCAGATGTACCAATCTCCCAATTACATAAGTAACATTTTATCCAATCAAAAGTACCATGTGTTATTAGGTACGAGAAAGCTATTGACTTTGGACACAGAAGTCAAACGCCCCACTTGCTTATCTCTATGGCTAAGAACTGCCATGGGTTAAACCAAGTTGTATGGTACCATAACAAACCAATATTTATCATTTAGTAGAAAGGAAGGGAAAAGCTACTCATGGTGATCTCACTTTTGAAAGAGCGTCTCGAAAACTCTGACTCTAAATGTTTGGCATCAATGGCATGCATGTTTAGTGCAAGATTAGACGTGAACCAAAGGTGGACACTATAACATACGAGTTCTATAAACTATATAACCAAGTATTCAGGAATAAAGCCGTTTTTTATGTCATCACGAGTAATACACAAACAAAAATGTAGATGGAAAGATAAACATGGATAATTAACTCCAAAACCCTTTTTTTCCCAAAAAAAGAAAAAGAAAAAAACTTACAGCTTTGGGCAGTGAGAATCCTTCTGGGACAACAAAACATTGCCGCAGACAATAGTTCTCCCACCGCGCCATTGGCTTATCCAGTGCCGAGTGCACCATTTCCCGGAGGTAAGCAACACCCTGCAAGTAGAATTTGTACCAGAAGTGCCAAACAAAATGGCAGAGTTTACAAGGCAGCCCTAATCTATCTGAGCAAAACGAACCAATGTTCTCAAAATCGCTAGGTGCTGGCTAGTCGGGTGGAAAAGGAGCGCTAGCGCCTATGTGCCAACTACTCGGCTGCCTTTCGCCTAGACAGACTAGGCGTCGACTATTCAGCTGCCTGCCTAATTTAGGTGTTGGTCCTTAGGTGTTAATTTACTATTACTAATCGGCCTAGGCGGCTGACTTTTAGAACGCTGAATCGAACAGTACGCAAACCCTAAAAAAAGACCAAGAGCATTGAATTTCAGAAATAGTAATAGTAAATCAAAATAGAGGCATGAGATTGGATTTACTTCGCTTATATCTTGGGACCTTTCTGTGCCTTCCTCGATTTTCAACATCTCCGAGGCGTTCCTGGGCAGTAATTTAGAAACGGTCACCACAATTGATTGTACTGATGACTTATGACAGACGGAGAGAGAGAGAGAGAGAGAGAGAGAGAGAGGCAGTTACTGATGATAGTAGTCGAAAGCATCATCGACCATGTCGCAGACACAATTGACGGCCTCGTTGATGAAAAGCTGGGGGTTGAGGTTTAGCGCATCAAAGACCGCTTCGCTTTCACTGCCTTCCATTTTCGTACTCACCAGAGAGAGAGAGAGAGAGAGGTTCTGAAACTTATGTAGAACTCTCAACTCGCATCATTTTCCCACCAAAACGTAAAAGGGGAAAAAAATCGATCACCTCTGAAATTTTAAAAGAGGAATGTTGCAAACACGTTGAAAAACACAATTTCAAACCTAACGGTGTCCGCAATCCACTGCTAATTCGATATAAAGCTAACGGTTCTAAGTAGCATTATTATTGTGTTTGAAGTTGTGTTTTAAAAAATGTGCCAGTAAATTTTTTGTTCTTAAAATTCTGCAATTCAAACGACAAGTTTGTGCAAAAGAGGAAGCATGTAGAGATCCATAATTATTTTCTCAAATTTTAAATGTTTAACATGTGTTTGGGTTGTCAAAATATGACTTAATGAATGATGTGAATAGACATGTGTGGGGTCAATGTGGGATAACTTGTTAGTTGTGGGAGTTGTTGTGGTGTTGTATTAGTGAAGGGGTTTAAGTGTTATATGAGATATATAAAATCACGTTCTGAAAACATTGAGCAGTTTAGATTATCGAAATTCGATCGAAAAATGGGAGAAATGAGGAGGTCCGCATTTTAACTAAAATGAGGACCCCATAGGAGATTGACTCTATAGGCGCCCTTAGAATCAAAAAATGCGGACGTTTGATGTGAGCCGCGTCCAATGGCTAGGAGAGGAGCTTGCGGGTAAAATGGTGCCAGGGTCGGGTAAAATGATAACCGGGTCATAACACACGGATCCACCCAAAACCCCACTCACACTCCTTCTTCTTTTCCTTTCAAACGCACACCGACAAAGAGAGCGAGAGAGCGATTTAGCAAAAAACGAAGGAGCGACCACAAAATCGAAGGAGACGAAGACGATCGACTAAGAACAATAACTTCTCTTCTCTTCTCTTCTCTCCTCTCCTCTCTCTCTCTGGCTCGTTTTGGAAATCTCAGAAAGTGCGAGAGAGAGAGAGAGAGAGAGATACCTTATAGGTCAGGGTATCGATCTCCGGTCATGGTCGTCTTGATTCGTCTTCTTCGTTCTGGAACAAACGAGATCTGGAACGCACCACAGATATTAAGGGTTAAGGTTTTTTGCGATCTGGATTCGATCGATCGAGAGAGAGAGAGATACCTTGTTCGTGAGACGTCTTGTCTTCGTTCGTCGTCGCCTCCACCGTTTCCGTCGCTCTCGATTTCTCTGTCCATTTGTGTTGTGTTGAGGACAGAAGGGGTTTTGACCCGCATGTGGGAGCCTGATGACCCACGAGACCATTTTTACCCGACCCAATCCCTATTTTACCCGCGAGCTGCTTTCTTTTATCTGAGCTGTTGGATGAGATCCAACGGCTAGAATAAAAAATCCGCATTTTTTTTAATCTAAGGGCGCCCTTAGAGGAAGTGTGTATATTCTGGACGCGATTGTGTATGACTTCACTCATACGGGGAGGTATATATATATATAAGAGGTGATTACCATATAAAATACCTTCATGTATCGATAGGAATACGAAAAAAGCATATATATTTTAATTTATATTTCCCATAAATGCTTCAATAATGCTAGGGATATATGACACCATACGTACATATATACTAATTGTCTAAAAAGTTAATAAATTGGTGAAATTTCTTCTTTTCAGAATTTTTTTTAAGTTTGCTTACATGTTTTTTTATTTTTTCTGATTTCTTTTGTCGAGACGAATTCAAAAGGTCAATTATTTTGGCCAAAATTGGAGGAAAAAAAATGCTAACAACAAAATGAGTTGTTAACTAAAAACATAAGTTAATTTGGTCCAAAATCCATATAGTTTCTCAATCCGACAAGGGTGAATAGAAGAATAAAAATATTTTTCTAAGGCAATTCCTCCGTTCGAAGGCATGTATACTTAACAGAGTATCTTCTTGCTAATTGTCACATGTAAGGATCTGTTCCCAATGCATGCCATCACTAAAGACAATGAAAATTGAACGAAAACTTTTTTTTGGTTATTTCATCTATTCTGAATTTTTTCCAAGTTTGCTTCATGTTTTTTTTTTTTAATTACCGATACCGCAACGGCCATATTTTGCTGCAATGGCCCCTGTCAGCTGCTACGTTACGGTATCACCGATACATATGATATTTTCCTTCACACCACAATGTCGTCCGTAACGGTCCTCGGTATCTAGCTACCGATACGAGTACTTGTCGGCCGATACCGTTACGTAATATTTCAAACCATGCCCATAAGCATTAATTTCTCACCGATGAAGCAATCTGTGTGTGAGGATCTGAATCCCCTTTCATTGTCGATCGAGCATCATGCAGCTTCCCTTTGGAGGTTGGGGGAAGAAAGAGTGTGATGGTTTAGTAACTTCTTTAATGGGAAAAAAAAATAGAGGACCACTTTATTTCATTGAGATATTTGCAGTGGTTAATCATCATATATCTGAGGTGGGGGAAGAAAGTATCCATTCCTTGTGACACAATGTATTCTCTCTCTAATAACATCTTAAATCATTTGTCTGTCACCTCCAAAATTTAATCTCATGTAACTTTCTAATGCCCCTCGTAATTCCATGGGTTTTGCCATTGGCGGAAGCAGAATTTGCACTCAACAGGAGTCCGATACTACAACGGCCATAATTTTCCGGAACGGCCCCTGTCGGCCGATAACATTACGGTATCACCGATACATATGCTACTATCCTTCACACCACAATGTCATGGTCTTTCGTACCTACCAATATCAGCCGATACCATTACGTAATATTTCAAACCATGCGCATAAGCACTAGCTAATTTCTCAGTACCAATGAAGCAATCTTTGTGTGAGGATCTGAATCCCCTTTCGCTGTCGAGTAGCAGTGGCACGAGTAGCAAGCAGCTTCCGTTTGGAGGTGGGTGGAAGAAAGAGTGTGATGGTTTAGTAAGTTCCTTAATGGGAAATAGAGGACCACTTTATTTCATTGAGATATATTTGCAGTGGTTAATGATCATCATATATCTGAGGTGGGGGGAAGAAAGAATATATTCCTCTCTCTCTCTCTCTCTCTCTCTCTCTCTCTCTCTCTCTCTCTCTGTTTTATTCCCATTTTAGAATTAGCTTGTGATAGTTGCCAATACATTTAAAGTAATTAATATTTACTTGTTGACGCTAAGTTAATTTTATAGGTGGTACTTGCTTTTGTGTTATTGTAAGTGCATTCGTTTTGCCACTACTCTAATTGTGCAATTTTCTCTGACTTATCTTCTAATGAAATAAGCATTCTAGAATGTAGGACCGAAACACACACATGATATGCAAGTATATGAAAACAGTAAAGAAATCAATGACACACAGATATATGTGGTTCTCCAAAAATCGGGTACGTCCACGGGAGCGAGAGCGGCTGTCGTTTCTTATTATCAACGTATCCGCTCCCCTCGTTCCGCTCCGACATCTGGCCTCTTTCTAGAATTTTTTAGTATCTCTTCATATTAACATATGAGCCACAGTTCTAACATAGGACAACTTAATTGTAGATTTCGCAATAAGTAATCATGATCGAACTATTACAAACACAGTTCAGCAAGGGCTCGTTGTTTGATTTAGCTAAACGAACTGGATTCGAATCTCAATTAACAATTGTACGTAGGCTCATTTAGTAAATAATTAAGGTGAGATTGCATGAGCCCTTGGGACCACTTAATTAGCATTACTACTACATGTCTCAGAAAAAGAATCAATATCATACATGTATCTCATATACAAATATTGTATCCAAAGCAGTTTCGTGTGTGGGGGGTCCAAGGGAGAACCGTGATTAAACTCAAACAAGTTAAGTCACTATTCACCCATGCAAGCCTACGCCTATAAATACCATCCTTACCTCCACCATTTCTTTTGCCCCAAACCTCGAAGAACTCTGTCTCAAAATGTGGCTACTTCTTCTTCTTCTCCTTGCATCATTTCCTACTCTGACTCAATGTAGAGTCCACCACCTCACCTCCTCCACACCCACACTCTCCTCACCACCGGACACCACCTTGTTGACACCACCCACTCTCTCCTCACCACCAGACACTCTCTCCATACCACCACTGCAGCCCTTGTTGCCACCGGTTGATCAGGACATGCCGGTGACCGCTTGTTCTCCGCCGCCCCCGGCCATTCCCCAGCGTTGTTGTTGCGTTTTGGCTGCTCCGCCACCGCCGGGGGACTCACGGTCGATGCTACATCAGCTGTTCGTGAGTACCTTCAGTCGCATTTGCATCGGGGTGTTCATTTCTGGAGTTATCTACGTCTTATATTGGGTTTTTTGCCGACGTCGGCGTGCTCCACCACCTAGCCAGTCCCAGCCTTCCGGAGGCCCGCGGTCCCACCCTCACTCCGTGTCCAGCTCCAAAGCCCAGACACCGGACCAGTCGCCTCCGCCGCCACCTCCGCATTACTCCTTCGACATCGGTACTGATCCCGGTTTGGGAGATTTCATCCCCGACGGGCTTGGGTTTGGGTTTTGATCAGGTAATGAATGAACTCAATTAATTTGTAAAGTTTCTTTGACTTTGTTATTAGCATTATTCATTCCGTGAGGTTTTGCCGTATATTATTTAGCAGATGGGGCTGCTTTTGGAGATCAACAGAAATTGGTTTGAAGAGAGAGGTCAATGGTGATGCAGCTAGGGGCTGTTATTCTTCAGTCATTATCTTTATTTAATAGTAGTATTGGTTAGTTGCTGTTATTTAGTTGCTCTGTTTCTTGATTGGTATTCGAGGATTATGAAAGTTGCTCTGTTCAGAACTCGTTGATGTAAAAGAATTGATGATCGTATGCTAATCTTAGTTTGTTATACTAGTTGATTTGTTCCTCCTTTAGAAAATTGTCATCATTTATGTTCTCTTAAATATACTAGTAACAAAGTTGCTCCTCTCCCCCGGTGTCGAGTTCGATTTAACAAAGTTGCTCCTCTCCCCCGGTGTCGAGTTCGATGTATACTTGGGACCAGATCATCGGGAGAGGGAGCTCCAATTGAACTTGGCAGGTCAGTTTTGGCTTTAAGTCCATACATTCTTGTTTGTTATAGTGGTTGATTTTTGTTTGCTGTGAATTTGCGTTTAAACCTCTTCTGTGAGTTATAAGATACGTCTTTCAGACTACGGAGGCGAGCTCAAGTAGCCGGCGTAGCTAACATAAGGTTGCTTCTCTTCCACCGGTTCAGAGTTCGATACACCGGGCTAGATGGTTGGGTGAGGGGGAGCTTCAATTTAACTTACACTTTTGTGGGGGCCTGATAATAGAGCCCACTACATGGTGACGGAACAATATATCCTCTCCGGTCGAGTCTGGCTTAATTAAGTCCAAATATTCTAGATCGGGTGAGTTCCCCTGTTGGTCGGAGGTCGCTATGCTAATTCCAATTCAGCCCACCTTTTTACGGAGGGGAAAAAATTTACAGAGATACCTCCTTTACAAAATCGTCATCGTTTTTCTAAGATACCCCACGACTCACAGGCTCTTTTTATGACTTTATGTACATGAAATTGTAATCCCCTTTCCTGCCATATCAGAAAGTACCAATTTTAACTTCATTTCTCTACTTACAATTTGAGACATAGGTGTGTTTTGGCTTAATAATCTAAGCATGTTTGTTAGCCTTCTTATTTGGTTGGATTGACTATCAGCCCGGATTAGTTAATCCGGTGTTCAGTTGGCACACACACTCGGACTACTGACTATTCAATCATGGGGACTAAATAGTCCCTCTGCAGCCGGATTATTTATGGACACCCCCAATCCTGTCCATAATTAATCTCCTTACCTAATTACACAATTATCCCTCCCAAACTCAAAACAAAACACATTAGCAGTTTACTTTGGAGATTTTTTTTTTTTTTTGCCGTTTACTAATTTCTGAAGTCCTATGTGACTCAAATGATTTCTATTTCATGTTGGGTTGATGAAAGTATGAAGTTCATGGTGAATATTTTAGTAATCTACAGCTACTAAATGAATAACGAATGATGATTGGTAAACTATTTAATTTTTTAGTAAAGCACTCATGACAGTATATACATGCAGTTTTTTTTTTTCTTTTCGTGATACTACTTTTTTTCATTAAGATGGAACGTCGGGCTTGGACCGAAGAGGAGGAAAAGTCCTAGATCGATGCAATGGCTGACATCTTCGGGCGTGATTGAATTGGGGCCTAGAGTTGAAGAATAGTTAGTATGGTCGATTGCCATGTAATTTCTCCTAAATAAGTTTATGGTTGTCCATAACAAGACATAATTGTGGTATTGCATCCATGAAATTGTTTTAAAATTCTTCATCAAGTTAAAATTAATTTAAGTTGTTCGAAACTACATTTTTTTAGGAAAAATTCAAAAAAACCTCTGAACTTTCACCCCAATGTCCCATAGGCCTCCAAACTTAAAGTATTTTCAATTAAACCTCCAAAGTTCACAAAAACTTTACAATTAAGCCTTTGCCGTTAAGTTACAAATGGAAAGTGCTGCTCTGTCCATCCCCCTTCCTTTTTGGAGGGAAATTCCTTTACTTTTCTCTCTATCCAGTGGTTACACCAATTGGAGGGAAAAACTCCCGCATTTTCCCTACTCTTTCTCTCTCCTCTCTATTCCTTTATAAAAGGCTCTCTTTCCTGGACACGAACAGAACTGGACACAAAACAGGCAAACACCATGTAAGCACATTGCCGGTGAGAGCAAGGAGTTTATATGCCCCTTTTTCACACTCGTGCCGCTCACGTGTAGGAATTTCCCTCCAAAACGAAAGGGATGGACAGATCAACACTTCCCATTTGTAACTTAATGGCAAAGGCTTAATTGTAAAATTTTTGTAAACTTTGGAGGTTTAATTGAAAATACGTTAAGTTTGGAGGCTTATGGGACATTGCGGTGTAAATTCAGAGGTTTTTTTGAATTTTTCCCCTTTTTCTGTTGAAGTTTTATAGTGGATGTGTTGACAATATACCAAAAATTTACTATGATCTTCAATTTTGGTGCAAGATGCTTTTAATTAATATCCATAAAAATTAACCTGAGCATTTAAAAGAACTTTTAAGGACAAGCAAGTAATCCCTTTTTTTTATTATCTACCCAATTATATCCCCCCACATAAATTAATTACCAACCAAACCAAGGATTATATTGGATTATCACCCTTTCTTAACTAGTTCCCCTTCTACCATATTTTCTTCTTATCCCCTTTCTTAGTTTATCCCCAAAGGCCAAAACTAGTCTGGCTAAACAGGCTCGGTTTTTTTTTTTTTTTTGGCTAAAAAAGTTCACCTTTGTTAGTTTTGCCTCAATTTTCAATGAATTATTTGTTTGTCTTCAAGAAAATAATCTTGAAATTAAAAAAAATAGAATCAAATCCTTAAAAAAATCAATTAAGAAAATATTCTGATTGGCATGAAATTGACAATATGATCATGGGTTTTTTGGGTGAATCGTAAGGTGAATCCAAGTCCAACGAGAAACATAGGCCCATTAACGCAACCGGATGCCTACTGTGCCCACTAATTGCGAAAATAATGTACTGTATAATGTTAAGCGTTTATCTATTAGAGCTTGACGCATAGAACAATATTGTTATGAAAATCAAGTTGATTCGATATTGATAACTAGTGAACAAATCGCAGATTTGGGTTTGATTTCCTCGACATCGAGAATAGCCCTGTTCAAATGTGTGATTCGTTCACTAGCCTATTGATATTTCGATCGACTTGATCATTTTTCACGATATTATATTTCGCCTTTGAGCCCTATGAAGTGAATAGTTTGGATCATGTTTTTTTAGCTTGTGGCGATGTCTCTTTTAGGGAGCGGTGGGAACACTCGAATCTGACCTTTAACATATCTAATTGATACGTAATTTTTTGATTCGTCAAAGGTTTAAATATGACTTCTAAATATTGCGTTCTTGTAAACTTTTTTGTCCAGAACTTATTTCATCATTTTTTTAGTTTTCGTTACTTTATGTTTAGTTTTTCATCGTTATTTTTGGGGTTACTCGTTGGTCTCGGCAAGACGAATAAAAAAAATTAGTTTAAAAATATGGACCGATATTGAAAAAAGTTCATATAAGACGACAATTTAGATTTAAAAAAAAAGACAATTGTTTGATAGTACTTTTTTCGTCTTTAGTGAACTTTTTTTTCATCTTGGTCATAATTTTTTACTTGTCAGACTCCTATCGTCGACACGGATGGTTAATTCAATACTCTAATATAACGCAAATCTAACAAAATTAAAAATTAATGAACAAAACACACAAAACGGATTTTAAAAAATCAAGTTTACAAGAAACCCACCAAGTATCTCTGACCAAATCAATTCTGATATTCATCAATTTCGGAAACTGTCTCTTGGCCTTCCAATCCAGTTTTTTTAAATGTCCAGTCCGGTAACAATTTTGGGTAGTTGTGTATTCCTCCCGGATCCACAACAACGATTGGAATTATTCATTTTGTACAAGAACAAAATGGACAATTAAGAGTTTCAACTTAATTTTGTTATCGCATTTTTCTCGTACCAATTTGTTCCGTTTATGTACCTATCGATATTCAATCAAGCTAATTTTTTGCGTGGATGACATATTCGACGAACTCTAAAAAATGAACGATTCTGGTCGTTATTGTGGGCCTCTCTAACAGCGCAAAACTTGACTGAATTAGACATGGAAAAAACAGTAAGTCTGTTAACACAGACAATTTCCACAGAGATCATGCACAGATTCGTGTGTGAGGTCCATTCCGGGTTTCACACAAACGATTCAAGCCGTTCATTAAATGTAAAACATGTTTTCAAGGACTCCCACAAAAAAATCAGCTCAATTTGATACTTATGGATACTCGATTCAATCATTTAACTTTTCATTATCCTGAAATCTAAATGAAAAGTTAAATGATTAAATCGGGCATCTACAAGTATTGAATTGAGCCAATTTTTCGTGGGGGCCCTTGAAATATTTTTTTTACATTTAACGAACAGCTTGGATTTTTTGTATGGGACCCATAGTGGGCCCCACAACAAATTTGTGCACAAAATCTGTGCACTTTTGTTGTCTGTGTAGCATAACTGTTAAAAAAACTGGACTGGACCTTCCCCCACTCCATCTACAGCGGTGCTACTGGTACAGATTTAAAATCTATACCAGCGCGTATAAACCCCCTTTTGGGCTTGTTTCGGGTCTTAAAAAAATGATCGGAGTCGCTCATTTTGTTTAAAATATTTTGTTTATGGTCCTTGCAAAAAATAAGCTCAATCCGGTATCGGTAAGAGCGTTTACAAATCATCCAACTTTGTTTCAGAATTCAAGCATGAATTCTAAAGCAAAGTTGAATGTTTTGTAAATGTCTTCACCAATACCGGATTGAGCTTATTTTTTGCAAGGACCATAAGCAAAGTATTTTAAACCAAATGAGCGACTTCGATCATTTTTTTGAGACCCAAAACAAGCCAAAAATGGGGTTTGTACGTGCTGGTACAGATTTTTGTATGTACTGTCATTTCTACTCCATCTATCTTCTATTGAAATTTGGCTAACTTCCCAAACAAGTAACACTTCTCAATTCTTCATTCTAGAATGATCCATTAATTTCGTAGTCCTTGTCTTGCCCTAGACCTACACCGCCCACATATATGTCACGTTCTTATCCATCCCCGTTGGCCCCCATAAATCTATATATCCAATCTCTTCACCTTATCAACATTCCACAACACACACAAATCTACGCAACCAAACACATCCCTAAACCCACAACTCTCTCTCTCTCTCTCTCTCTCAAATTGTGAAGCAAAATGGCCAACAAAGAGATGGAAGTGGTGAAGGGTCTGGACCTAAACAGGTACATGGGCCGCTGGTACGAAATTGCCTCATTCCCATCAAGGAACCAGCCCAAGAACGGGACCGACACTAGGGCTACCTACACTTCAAGGGACGATGGCACTGTGCATGTCCTAAACGAGACTTGGACTGATGGGAAGAAAGGGGCTATAGAAGGGACGGCCTATAAGGCCGACCCTTCTAGCGATGATGCCAAGCTCAAGGTCAAATTCTATGTTCCCCCTTTCTTGCCCATAATCCCTGTTGTTAGGGATTACTGGGTTTTGTATCTTGATGGGGATTATCAGTATGCTTTGATTGGCCAGCCCTCCAAGAAGTACGTTTGGGAATGTTTTTCGTGACGGTCTGTTCTTTCTTTATGTTTATTTTTAATAATCGGATGTCCGGACCAGCTTTTGCGCACCCCGACGAATTTCAGAGCTCTAAAGTTAATGGCCAGCAAATCTTCCATTAACCAATTAATTTTCCTTGTGTTATTTGTGTATTTAGATACTATGCAGAGAGAACCATCTTGATGAAGAGATATACAACCAGCTAGTCCAGAAAGCCAAAGAGGAGGGTTATGATGTGAGCAAGCTTCACAAGACAGAGCACACTAATCCCCCACCAGAGGGAGAAGGCCCCAAGGACACCAAGGGCATTTGGTGGATTAAGTCCATTTTAGGGAAGTAGGTATTAGTGTATTTGAAATTTTAGTAGGTATTAGTGTGTTTGAAGCATGGAAATAAAGGGGCTTAAAAACCCTTGAGTGGATTCTGTATTTGAAATTTTGAATGCCCTTATCCCACTCAATAAGTATTAATTGTGAGAGTTATATAGTTGGGGAATGCTGTTTTATAGTGTAGAAATTTTTTTTTTTTTTTGATCCGCTAGAAAATTTGTTTGTTCCAAATATTATTTCCATTCCTCTACATCTCTTTCCACTCATTACCTGCAAACCTATTGGGTACGTACCATGTTGAGAGGAAGTGGTTCTGAAAAACTGTACTACATCTCTTTCCACTCATTACTTGCAAACCTATTAGATACGTACCATGCTGAGAGGGAGTGGTTACAACGGTTCTGAAAAACTGTACTAAAGTGCACCGTATGGTGCCTGTTGTGTCAATAGAAGTGCACACGGTTTGGATCGTAGTAAGGCTACAAACAAGCCAAATCTTAATCAAAGCTTTGAAGTGTCTCAAAACCGTGCTTCGAGGTGAGTCGCTGGAAATTAGTTAAGCTCAAACTCGAGCTTGTTAGTGTTTTAGAGGATTAGCGGGAACATTGCCAATTCGGAAAGGAGCTGGAGCGGGGAAGGGAATAAACAGTAGATTTCTAGACCGGCTCATCAATATTCTTTGGTGGATTTTATTCATGACTTATTGGGTCATTGAAGTTGACCCAATAGAGACCCAATTGAAACTCAATTAATAAATGGGTTAAATGGATTGGATCTATTCTAACCCAACTAATAAATAAAGGGGTTGGGTATATTTTTTAATGGGTGGATTTGGGTTTGTTAATAGGTTTGGATTTACTTTGCCACTCCTACTATCTAGTGGAAAAAAACTTGAAATTTATGTCGCTCTTAAATGACTCGTAAAATTTTTAGCCAATTTTTATTTCACAAAGAAATGACTAAAATGGACTCCCATCAGGCCCGTTAAATTGTCTAGAACAAGTTTTCCACCAAGTTTGATGACAAAATTTGAGAATAAGTTTGCAATTTGCCGAAAAGATATGATTAATTTCAAAACAATCCACATTTGGCACTTAATCAGACTCATCGCTAATGAACGGAGGAATTGGGAAAGCATCTTTCAAAAACGTTCAAAAGTACTAAGATTCGGAAGAGCGAAAATTAAGAGCATGAGCTCAGATTTATGGGAACGGGTCGAGAGCCCTACCGGGGTATTATGTGACTAAGGTGAGACGCTTCCAAAAAGACAATTCACAATATGGATCAGGATTGAGTGGATCCAACGGTCAGCCTCTCTTCACCTTCGCTAGACTGGACATCATTTCTCTGGTGGGAGGAGAAAATGTTACTCTAGTTTTCTTTTATCCGCAGTTTTTAACTCTAGTTTAGGTTAGTCTAAAATGGAGAACTTAATTTTTAAAACCGCGTCAATACTTCTTTAATTTTTTTTTTGGATAAAGACAAAAATTATTTAAAAAAAGTTAAGCCAAAACACTTGTTAATAATTCTAAAGGTGTTTTTTTTTTTTTTTTGTGTCTTCATTCCAAAAAAAATTAACTTTAGTCAATTTTGTGCGAACAATATCAAAGGAAAAAAATATTTTAAATAAAAGAGAAAAATAATCCAGAAATTCTATTTGGTTTTGAATTATTTGGCTTAAGTGAATTTTTTTTAATTTCGATCATGATTTTTTTTTTTACTTTTTAGATCACACTTGAAAGTTGAAGATGAACAAATAATTCACAGAAAATTGACACAATACTAACAAAGGAGAATTTTTTTTGAGTAAATACATTACAGTATTAATTTTTACTTTGTATATGTGTACGGTCATATAATTTTTGCAAATGCGAGACATTACAGTATTAATTTTTCTTGACACAAATTGGCTATTTTGTAAATTGTAATTTCTATAGCATTTGTACAAAGCATTAGTTTTTTATTTTTGGCATACCCGTAATCACCTAGTTGTACCACATTAGTGTTTAAAAAATATGTGTTTGAATGAGTCAAGTAAAGATTTAATGTCTAAATGGGTCACGTACCTTTTGAATTAATGGAAAAAATTGCAAATCAATTTAAGCCAAAATTTAGAGGGGGGGGGGTTAAAAACAGTAAAAAGCAAGACGCTGCCAGGGAGTCTCGAACTTCCGTGGTCGAGGACTTGTTTTAGAAACTGAGCTAAAGTTATCTTTATTTCAGATTTCTCAAGTTTTAACATTTAACACTTCTATGAAAAAATAAAAAATTTTGGGCGGTATTTTTGAAACGGGGTGGCACGTGCTACTCCCTCCACTAGGTAGATCCACCTCTGTTCAGGTCACCGAGAAGTTTTTCGGTGCCGGGTGGGTATATTCCGTGTGGTACACGCTCGGCATATTCGGGCCGTCCAATGCACTTTTGGACGACTCGGATTGAAACTCTCTCGATCTCTCCTCTCACCCCAACTTTTTCTCTCTCCAAATCTAAGCCGTCCAAAAAAACAATGGACGGCTCAATGCGCCGAGCAGGCAACCACGTGATACCCACCTAGCACTGAAAATTTTCCTAGCTCACCCCATGGAGGAAAGAGTTACTGTTACCATGTGTGGGGCGCTGAAAAAATTCTTGAACCTCTTCCTCCTTGCTGTTGTACGGTGAAAGAATAGAACGGTGAACTGGGTACCTGAAAACCGAAGGGGGGCATACCTCCAGGAAGATACTCCAACGAGCAAGTTAGTGAGAGCCCGAGAGGTAGAGGAAAGTATTCTTATAGTGAAGTTTGAAAGAATGAGAGAGATTAGATCATTACCTTGTGGTATCACCTCTTATTTATAGGCAAGACTTTGAGTGTTGGACAAGTAAATAATGTCATTTTCGGCTATAAGTAGAAAGCTTCTAGATCATGCCATAAGTAGAAAGCTTTTAGATTCGGCCATAAGTAGAAAGTTTCTGGATGACCCTTTGATTCCCACTTGCAAGCATTATTCCTGAGATCTTTTTCCAAGTGATAACATACCTTCCGAACGAAAGCTTTACACCGCCGAACGAGCTAAGGTTTTACCAAGCTTCTGGATGACCCTTTTTTTTTTTTTTTGCTCGCCTATGATCATTCACCATTACTGCAAATGTAATTTTGTCCTATATTATTTCGCAGATGGGGCTCGTTTTGGAGATCACCAGAACTTCTAAGCTGAATTCGGTCATTCGTCGGACAAGAGAGATCAATAGTGATGCATGGCTGTTATTCTTCAGTCACTTTCTTTATTTGATACTTGCAGTTATTATTTACTCTGTTTCTTTGTTTGGTGTTCGAGAATTAAGAAAATTGCTCAATTTAGAGCTGATTGATCTAATGGAATAGATGATTATAGTACTAAACTTTGTTTGTTATAGTGGTTGATTTTTGTTTGCAGTCAATTTGCGTTTTTAACCTCTTCTCTGAGTTATAAGATACGGCTTTTAGACCACGAAGGTGAGTTCGATACACTGGATCGGACTAGATGGTTGGGTGGTGGTGGGGGGTTTCAATTTAACTTACACTTTTGTGGGGCCCCGCTACATGGCGACGGATTAATAAATCCTTACGTCCAAACATTCTAGGTTGAGTGAAATCTTCTGTTGATCAAAGGTCGCTACACTGCTTTAATTCAGCCCACCTTTCTACTGAGCCCAAAAAAAAACCTTTCTAAACACCGGACCGACACCACCATGTAGCGAGCCATGGTCAGGACCGGCCTTGGGTAGCCCAAGATGCCATGGCTTTAGGCTCTAAAAATGACCGATTTTTAGGGTCCAAAATGTGTAGTAGTCCTATGTAGTATACACCTAAAAAAAAAACCAAAAATTCCTAGTTGGTCCTATTTTTTTGTTTGGGTTCCATGCAAACCTCTTTTTGTAAGTGTTATCCCATCCAACCCCATTTTAAAGTTGCTTTTACAATTTTGCCCTTTTGAAGAATTTTTATTTTGCCTTTTTACATAATTTTTTGAGGTGTGAATTCTTAGTGTGAATTTTTCGGGGTGTGAATTCTTAGTATAAATTCTGGAGGTGTGAATTCTGGAGTGTGTGATTTCACACCCCTAAATTTCACACCCCTTTACAGAATTTACACCCCGTTTTTGCATAATTCACACCCACGCTATGTTGACATATTACACAATTCACACCTCTCAAATCCACAATTCACACCATCAACTTATTAAACTAAATTCCCGATTGACTAAAAAATAAACTAATTAAATTAAAAAAAAATACAGCAACTTGTGAAAATCAAAGTGGGAAAAACATTGAAACTGGTGGTTCGGTGTGTTTCATCTTAACAGTACACGAGAACTCAGAGTAAAACGAAGAAAAAAAGCCAGCGAAGCACCGAAGTCGGGAAAATGGAGAAGAAGGCGACGCTGAGAAAGTGGTTTGACCGAGTTGACTCAGACAAAACTGGAAGCACCTCGATTTTATGAATTATCGCCATATCCTGTTGGAAATAAGTGAATTGGAAATTGACTCCAGAATAAACCATTTAATTAATTTGGTTGTAATTTATTTGTCCTGCAATGGATAAATAAATATGGAGTGATTGAAATTGTTTGGTTTGCCACTGAACCGAGCCGTGTGTGGCAGCGGGTTCATAACATTCTAAGGCTTAGAGTATGTTGGGTACTTGTAGTAATTAATTAAATTAGTTACTTCATTTATTAAAGCTTTTTGAATCAAATTTAGTGTTGGTTAAAACCAACATGTGGCAAATTTCACCAATGGGTGTAATGCTTCATTTACCTTGGCATTATACATTTGTAACGTGAGCCTAGGGAAATGGAAGCAGCGTGCTGGTTAGGCAAGAACAAGTCCGAACAGTGGTGTCTCTCCGGTCGAGACCACTCCGAATAGTTGCGTCTTTTTCCTAACACCATTCCGAACAATCACCGTTCCTTTTCGTTGGGGTGCCTACTTCTCTATAAATAGGACCCATCTCCTCCCATTTCAGTATCGAAAAATTCCTGCACTCATAACATACATATTCTGAGAGAGTTCTGCACAGTTTCCTGGTTCGCCCGTTGAACAGATTGTAGTGCTACTTCCGTTCTTCGAAAATCGGGTAATCCTGGGAGGCAAACGTTCAAGAGACCCAAGAGCACCGGTGTAGGGGACGAATTTGCTTTATGGATATAGTATTCTCCATAAAAATACTAGCCTCGATTGCCAATTTCCGGACGCCTGAAATTGGTCCAGTAAGTTTCTAAATCTTGTTAATTTTTTTGGTGTGTAGCGAATTTCTAGTGATAAACGAATCCCGGTTCCAACAGTCTTAAAGCAAATTCGATTTGTAAATTCGTTTTATTTACTGGAAAGTTGGTGGTTTTGTCTAATCTGTTAATTTTATCATTCGGTCCCAAACTTTGTTACGGGATTATCCACTAGTTTGTTAGTTTTGGAAATATCAAAGTCTGATTTCTGGGATTATTTGAGATTAACAGATTTGTTCTAATCAGTGGCTATTAGAACTTGAGGTGTAATCATTTTTTAATTGTTACTAATATACTGCTTCGGTTCGGTAAAATAGTCAGACTTGTAGGTTTCTTTGAATTGGATATTATCTGTTCTTTGGACGTTTGACGTTGAGATTTCAGTGAGATATATGTTTGTTTGCTTTCTAGTTGAGGCAAAATCCATTTTTATAATCTACTGTTGTCTGGAATTCCTTCTCAGTTTTGTAGAAAACAAAGGAAACAAATTTTGGAGACGAAATCTTTTGTATACCTACTGATTTTGATTAACTTGGTATAATTCTGGAGTGTTGGCCGATTAATTATCTTTGCACTTCAATGGGTATTGATTGATATTTTTGTTTTTTGCTTAATTCTTTTGTTTAACAAAAGTTTTTCCAATCTCTCCGGTAAACGGTACCTTTTGCGTATTTGGTTTAATACTATCAGATTTGTTCAAGTATTTACTATTGTGTTGAACTTCTGTTTGTGAAACAGAAATGACTACCAAAATTGTGAAAGAAAGTGAGAAAACCTCTGGTTCTAACCCTCTCGTAACCCCTACTGCTGTTGTGGCTCCGGTTCCTGCCATGGTGCCTGTGAACCATGCTAAGAAGCCCAGATTTGATGGGAAATGCTTTGTGTGTGATAAGCAAGGACATAAGGTTGTTGATTGCCGAAGCAAGCAAGGTAATCAGAACAAGAAACCAGCGCAGGTCAATATGACTGAGATGAAGATTGAGATTCTCTCTGATGGGGTTGATGACTTGAACCTATCGGCTGTGGTTTCAGAAGTTAACATGGTGGGTTCTAATCCCAAGGAGTGGTGGCTGGATACTAGCGCCACTCGCCATGTGTGTGCAGACAAGAAGATGTTCACCACCTATCAATCGGTGGATTCTGGCGAACAACTCTTCATGGAAAATTCGTCCAGTTCCAAGGTTGAATGACAAGGGAAAGTGCTGCTCAAGATGACTTCTGAAAGGGTGCTCACTCTGAATGATGTGATGCATGTGCCAGAAATTCGCAAGAATCTAATATCTGGCTCGCTCTTGGTCAAGAACGGCTTTCGTATGGTTTTTGAAGCCAATAAGGTTGTGCTGACTAAAAATGGGGTTTATGTTGGTAGGGGTTACATGTATAATGGGCTATTCAAAATGAATGTACTGACTAAGGTTCCGGCCTCGCTGGGTATCAATGAGATAAACACATCTTCTGCTTATATCCTTGAGTTTTCTGAATTGTGGCATGGTAGATTAGGTCATGTAAATTATGGCACTTTGCGCCATTTAATTAACTTGGACTGTTTGCCTAAATTTGATATAAACTCGGATCATAAGTGTGAAATATGTGTGGAGGCTAAAATGGCAAGGAATTCTTTTCACAAAGTTGAAAGAAGTACAGAACCTCTTGCTTTAATTCATTCGGATTTGTGTGATTTGAAAGTTGTTCAAACTAGAGGAGTTCATAAGTACTTTGTTACTTTTATTGACGATTGCACAAGATATTGTTATGTGTACTTGCTTAAGAGCAAGGACGAAGCCTTAGAAAAGTTTATCCACTACAAAAGTGAAGTGGAGAATCAACTTGGCAAAACGATTAAAGCAATTAGAAGTGATCGAGGAGGTGAATATGAAGCACCTTATGGTGGATTTTGTGCCCAACATGGGATCATTCACCAGACGACTGCTCCTTACTCATCGCAATCTAACGGAGTTGCTGAACGAAAGAACAGAACTCTGAAAGAGATGATGAATGCCATGTTGATAAGTTCAGGATTACCAAGGAACATGTGGGGAGACGCGATTTTCTCTACTAACTATATTCTGAACAAGATCCCTCACAAGAAATCTAATGTGATACCGTATGAATTATGGAAAGGTCATAAGCCTTCCTATAAATTCTTACGAATGTGGGGGTGTTTGGCTAAGGTAGCGGTTCCTGATCCTAAGAGAATTAAGATAGGGCCAAAAACCGTTGATTGTGCGTTCATCAGTTATGCAGACAATAGCAGTATATTGGTTCCTTGTGTATAGGTCAGCAAATCCAGAAATCCATGCCAATACAATCATGGAATCCAGGAATGCTACATTCTTTGAACATGTATTTCCATGGAGAAATACACAAGTGCCCAGGTCAGTTCAAGAAACTGAAGATATGGAAATTGAGGAGGACTCAATTCAAGAGGAGAAGGATGAGGATGAAGAGCCTCGACGTAGTAAGAGGGCTCGGACATCAAAATCCTTTGGTCCAGATTTTCTGACATACATGTTAAAAGCTGAACCTCAAAGCTTTAAGGAAGCAATGTCATCTCCTAAGGCTCCATTATGGAAAGAAGCCATTAACAGTGAGATAGAATCCATACTGCAAAATCACACGTGGGAACTTGTAGATCTTCCACAAGGTTGTAAACCTTTAGGGTACAAGTGGATATTCAAAAGGAAGATGAAAGCAGATGGATTAATTGACAAGTACAAGGCGAGACTTGTGGTCAAAGGATATAGACAAAAGGAAGGTCTTGATTACTTTGACACTTACTCATCTGTTACGCGTATAACATCCATACGAATGCCAATTGCCTTTGCGGCTTTAAACAATCTCGAGATACATCAAATGGATGTTAAAACGGCTTTCTTAAATGGTGATCTCAATGAAGAGATCTACATGGAACAACCAGAAGGGTTTAAGGTTCCAGGACAAGAGATGAAAGTGTGCAAGCTTGTAAAATCTTTGTACGGTTTAAAGCAAGCACCCAAACAATGGCACGAGAAGTTTGACAATGTCATGATTTCAAATGGTTTCAAAATCAATGAATGTGACAAATGTGTGTATGTCAAGAGTTTTGACAAAGGTTATGTCATTGTTTGTCTTTATGTAGATGATATGCTCATTATTAGGAGTAATAATGATATCATTAAATCTACAAAGAGAATGTTGAACTCTAAGTTTGACATGAAAGATTTGGGTATAGCAGACGTGATTCTAGGAATCAAGATTACTAGAACGTCCGAGGGAATTGTCTTGTCTCAAAAATATTATATTGAGAAAATACTTGAGAGGTTCAATAAGTATGACGATTCTATATCCAAAACACCAGTAGACTTAACATTGGATTTGTACAAGTATACTGGTGAGAGTGTACACCAATTGGAATATTCACGGATTATAGACAGTCTAATGTACTTAATGAATTGTACAAGACCGGACATAGCCTATTCAATTAGCAAACTGAGTAGGTATACCAGTAATCCAGGGAAGGATCATTGGACGGCAATAATTAGGGTACTTAGATATCTAAGGTTTACCAAAGATTATGGATTGCACTATACTCGGTATCCAGCGATACTAGAAGGATATAGTGATGCAAACTGGATATCCGACACCAATGACTCAAAATCCACAAGTGGATATGTGTTTACATTAGGTGGTGCAGCTGTGGCTTGGAAGTCCTCCAAACAGACGTGCATCGCTCGGTCCACGATGGAATCAGAGTTCATAGCTTTGGATAAAGCTAGTGAAGAAGCTGAGTGGCTTCGTAATTTTTTGGAGGATATTCCGAATTGGTCTAAACCTGTGCCAGCTGTTTGCATACATTGTGATAGTCAATCAGCAATTGGCAGGGCACAGAATAATATGTATAACGGTAAGTCTCAACATATACGACGTAGACATAATATCGTTAGGCAGCTACTCTCGAATGGAGTTATCACTATTGACTATGTAAAGTCAAAGGATAATATCGCGAATCCGCTAACCAAAGGGTTATCAAGAAAGTCAGTTGTTCGTTCATCGAGGGGAATGAGGCTAAAGTCTACCAATTAAAAGTCTCTATAACGGCAACCCAACCTAGCTGACTGGAGATTCCAAGATCTAGGTTCAACGGGACAACCGAGTTGTATGAGACTTAGGAGTATCACTGAGGAGATACCTCTCCAACTCATTCCTATGGTGAAACAGTGATGCCTATAGCGTTTTAGGTTAATCTTTGCTTTTAATGGTTCTTATACTGTGGAAATTCCAAGTGGGGTATAGCAGAATACTCCTAATAAGAATCACTTATGTGAGTGCGAAGTGGGCCGATTCTATGAGAATTTTAAGGCTGAATTCTCTAAAGCACTCTGTGAAACCAGGGGATGTTCCAGGGCCATAATAGACAAAACCGTAAGAACCAAACTGTGTTTGGAAAGATCCTGTGTGACTACTGTTGTCTTGGTTTACACAAACGACTGAACAGTTGAAGACATCACGTTCACTGGTTAGCTAGTAAATTCGATAGTAACTCACAAGGGGAGGTTCAAAGCCAAAAGCTACCTTACTCTATACAGGTGATTTCCTATAGAACTCTCGTCATTTGCATATTGCTGCACATCGTGTTCATCAATTTCATTCATGTGGGGGATTGTTGGAAATAAGTGAATTGAAAATTGACTCCAGAATAAACCATTTAATTTGGTTGTAATTTATTTGTCCTGCAATGGATAAATAAATATGGAGTGATTGAAATTGTTTGGTTTGCCACTGAACCGGGCCGTGTGTGGCAGCGGGTTCATAACATTCTAAGGCTTAGAATATGTTGGGTACTTGTAGTAATTAATTAAATTAGTTACTTCATTTATTAAAGCTTTTTGAATCAAATTTAGTGTTCATTAAAACCAACATGTGGCAAATTAAACCAATGGGTGCAATGCTTCATTTACCTTGGCATTATACATTTGTAACGTGAGCCTAGGGAAATGGAAGCAGCGTGCTGGTTCGGCAAGAACAAGTTCGAACAGTGGTGTCTCTCCGGTCGAGACCACTCCAAACAATTGAGTCTTTTTCCTAACACCATTCCGAACAATCACCGTTCCTTTTCGTTGGGGTTCCTACTTCTCTATAAATAGGACCCATCTCCTCCCATTTCAGTATCGAAAAATTCTTGCACTTATAACATACATATTCTGAGAGAGTTCTGCACAGTTTCCTGGTTCGCCCGTTGAACAGATTGTAGTGCTACTTCCGTTCTTCGAAAATCGGGTAATCCTGGGAGGCAAACGTTCAAGAGACCCAAGAGCACCGGTGTGGGGGACGAATTTGCTTTAAGGATATAGTATTCTCCATAAAAATACTAGCCTCGATTGCCAATTTCCGGACGCCTGAAATTGTTCCAGTAAGTTTCTAATCTTGTTAATTTTTTTGGTGTGTAGCGAATTTCCAGTGATAAACAAATCCCGGTTCCAACATATCCGCCACCACCGCCTCCTCTGTCACTGACGCCGGCATTGCCGTAACCAGAGACGGAGCCAGGAATTTCACTATACGGGGGTGACCATGTATGCGAGATAAAAAAAAAAAAAACCATGCATAGCAATGTAAATGCATTAAAACTAAAAATAAAGTACAAAATAACAACACTCCATACCTAATTATGATTTTCAAAAATTAATAGATTGCAAAAGTAGTAACGACTTACCTAGGGCTGCTAAATGAACCAAACAGCTCGAGCTCAGCTCGACTTTTAGCTTGTTTAAACTCGTTTAAAAAAAATATAAGCAAAGCTCAATCACGTTTTTTTGTTTGTTTATGAATTCAAGCCAAGCTTAAGCATATGAGTGTTTGGCTCAATAAACTCGTGAACAAAGAGGTCATTCTATAAATCTATATTATACTAAAATAGAGCAGCTTTTTTTTTTTTTTTGAAAATGTCCAGGCAAACAAATGAGAACAACATTTATATTAATTGGATTACTCTTCATTAAAATAGTAGGTATGCGATTAAAAATGAACAATAAAGGAAAACCTAATTGTTGCTTTTCTTACCAAATATCTATGTCCTTTTTTTGTAATATTTATTAACTAGCAAATTACTCGTGCCTTAAGGCACTCCTAATAATAATCTCATTTTTTTAATATCCGCACATATTAAAATATTATCTCAAATCTGTATTATAAAACAGAGTGATTTTGTTTTAAAATGTCTAGACATATAAATGAGAGCAACAGTTATAGTCATCGAATTTTTTTCTGTTAAAATAATAGCTATGTGATTAGAAAAAGAAACAAAAAAAATCTAATTATTGCTCTCTCTCTCTCTCTCTCTCTCTCTCTCTCTCTTCGGAGAAACTTTTCTATATCCCAGGTATTGGAGGGCTCTTGGTATCCCTTCCTGGTCCGTTTTCAATTTTTAGGTCACTTCCCGAGCACACCTTGATAATCGGCTTTGTTCATTTTGTAGAGCTCAATAAGAACATTAATCTTGCAAAAATTTATGATCATTGGACTTTTGTAATATTTGCTCTTCCTCTCTTTTTCTACCTTTATCAAGTTTGAGAGAAATAGAGAGAGAAAGAAAAATGTTACAAAAAAAAAAAAAAAAAGAAGAGAGAAATTTGGTAAGAAAAGCAATAATTAGGTTTTCCTTTTTTGTTTCTTTTCTAATCACATGGCTACTATTTTAACTAAAAATAATTCAACTTTATAAAGATAGAGATAGAGAGAAAAGAAGTACTAAAAAAGACAGAAAGAAATTTGGTAAGGAAAACACTAATTAGGTTTTCTTTTTTATTTCTTTTCTAATCACATGGCTACTATTTTAACGAAAAATAATTCGATGACAATAAATGTTGCTTTCATTTATTAGAGAGAGAGAGAGAGAGAGAGCAATAATTAGATTTTTTTTGTTTCTTTTTCTAATCACATAGCTATTATTTTAACAGAAAAAAATTCGATGACTATAACTGTTGCTCTCATTTATATGTCTAAACATTTATAAACAAAATCACTTTGTTTTATAATACAGATTTGAGATAATATTTTAATATGTGCGGATATTAAAAAAAATGAGATTATTAGTAGGAGTGCCTTAAGGCACGAGTAATCTGCTAGTTAATAAATATTACAAAAAAAGGACATAGATATTTGGTAAGAAAAGCAACAATTAGGTTTTCCTTTATTGTTCATTTTTTATCGCATACCTACTATTTTAATGAAGAGTAATCCAATTAATATAAATGTTGTTCTCATTTGTTTGCCTGGACATTTTCAAAAAAAAAAAAGCTGCTCTATTTTATAATATAGATTTATAGATTGACCTCTTTGTTCACGAGTTTATTGAGCTAAACACTCGTATGCTTAAGCTTGGCTTGAATTCATAAACAAACAAAAAAACGTGATTGAACTTTGCTTATATTTTTTTTAAACGAGTTTAAACAAGTTAAAAGTCGAGCTGAGCTCGAGCTGTTTGGTTCGTTTAGCAGCCCTAGGTAAGTCGTTACTACTTTTGCAATCTATTAATTTTTTAAAATCATAATTAGGTATGGAGTGTTGTTATTTTGTACCTTTTTTAGTTTTAATGCATTTACATTGCTATGCATGGTTTTATTTTTTTATCTCGCATACATGGTCGCCCCCGTATAGTGAAAGTCCTGGCTCCGTCTCTGCCACCGCAGCGCCGCTCTCCTCTCGGAACGACGCCGATCTCGACAGGTTCTCCGTCGCCATTCGCGTCAATCATGGCGGAGAACACCGCTATCCCAAAACCACCGCGGGCGCGCGAAACAGAGGACTCTAAGAATTGGGGATGAGGACGGGGAGAGGGAGCTCCTCTCTCACCGATCTGGTTCTGATCTCATATTTTTGTCTTTGGCCTCTCAATTTGAGTTTTCTTTCCCACAGAAATTTGCAAGAAAAATAATAAATACTGTACTTTTGTTTTATGTGCATTTCACAGGATTTTCGTTTCCAATTATTGTTGAGCTTAGACAATCAAGGTAGTGCAAAGGGGTGTGAAAATTCTGAATTTTAAGGGTGTGAATTCTGTAAAGGGTCCTTCCAAAAATTCAAAGCCCCAAGAATTCACACTCGCACACCCGTAAGAATTCACTCCCTCCCAATAAAGAATGAAAGGGGTGTGAATTATGAAAATGAATGTAGTGCAAAGGGGTGTGAAATACAAATTTTAAGAGTGAATTCTGAAAATGTGTGTGAATTCTGTAAAGGGTCTTCTCCAAAGAATTCACACACCAAGACTTCACGTAGAATTCACACACAGACTTCATACCAAGATTTTACACCAAGACTTCACACCAAGAATTCACACCAAGACTTCACCCAGAATTTACATTTAGGGGTGAATTCCGGAAAATGAGTGTGAATTCTTGAAAGGGATGTGAATTCTAGGGGTATGAATAGTGCAGATGGGACGTGAATTCTACAAAAAAGATGTGAATTTTAGGGGTGTGAATTCTGCAAATGTGTGAATTTTACAAAGGGGTGTGAATTCTTCGGGGTGTGATTTCTGGGGGGTGTGAATTCTTCGGGGTGTGATTTCTGGGAGGTGTGAATTCTTGGGGGAGTGAATTGTCGGAGGTGTGAATTTTGGGAGATGTAAATTCTTGGGGTATGAAAAGTGATAGGAGCAAAATAGTAAAAGTATCTTTAAAAATGGTCAAATGGAATAGCACTTTAAAAAAGGGTTTTTATGGAACCCCATATAAAATTTGGGACCGGCCAGAAATTTCCTGTTCATTTTTCCAATAGAGAGATCCTTTTTAACGCACAAGATCATAGTCTTACTAAAAAAAAAAATTGACAAGTCACAAATGCCCCTTCTCAAAAAACGAAGCAATAATATTTGTTCTTTTATGGGGGAGGGTAGTGTTTAATAAGTAAGGTGTCATTCCGTTTTCTTTTTTAACCTTCTTTTTCAAAAAGAATGTAATTTTAAATTCAAATATAAGGAAAATGAAAAATAATTTTTTTTTTTTGGCACCGTTTAAAAGATCTTAATGAGATATATCAAACAATATCTATATTGGTAGAAAAATTATTTACGTAAATACATAATTTTTAAACTTGAAATTACCTTCTTCTTTTTTAAAGTTCCTTAACTGTTCATCAAGAACGGAGCCTAACTGGTGCATAGATGCACCGGTTAATACTAGCGATTGTGTAACTGTAATGAGATTTTGAGTACTACTATCATGGAGAAAAAGTGACTCCTAATATTCTTGCGAATTCTTCTTCTTCTTTTTCTTCCGGTACTTCGGAATAAAGTGTGAATTCTTCTAACATGGGGCAAAAAATTACGATCAATAATATATGGTCAAGCAAATTTTTTAACAGCATAGTTTCGCCATTTATTCCTTAATTCAGTGGAATAGGCTTTAACCAAATTTTGCAGGGGTTTTTTTTTTGGGCTTCTACTTGATTCAATTTCCATCCATTTGATTTGGAGAAAATTTCAAAATGACACCTGAACTTAAGTTTATTTCAATTAAACACCTGTACTAACAAAATTCCCAAATTTAGACACCTGAACTTAAGTTTATTTCAATTAAACACCTGGACTAACAAAATCCCCAAATTTAGACCCCCGCCGTTATTCTCTGTCCCAAAATTTGCTAACATGGCATCTCCAACCCGTTTAAGTTGCCCTATTACACATATTTCCAACAAGGGACGATGCACCCAAGCGAATGTAAAGTACTTATACGTAGTGGGTGCATCGTCCCTTGTTGGAAATATGTGTAATAGGGCAACTTAAACGGGTTGGAGATGCCATGTTAGCAATTTTTGGGACAGAGAATAACGGCGGGGGTCTAAATTTGGGAATTTTGTTAGTACAGGTGTTTAATTGAAATAAACTTAAGTTCAGGTGTCTAAATTTGGGGATTTTGTTAGTACAGGTGTTTAATTGAAATAAACTTAAGTTTAGGTGTCTCTGTGACATTTGGTGCAAAGTTCAGGTGTCATTTTGAAATTTCCCTTTGATTTGCCTTCAAGTTAGTTGGTAGTCATGACCTATAAAATCTATGCACATCGGCCCGTGTACTAGCATTTATAATTTAACTTATCTAACTTATTCGCTTAAAAAAAGTTGATGAATGGTATTTGATATCAATTATGAATAATCACTTATTTAGTTAGTTTTTCTAGCTTATTTGACAAAAAAAAAAAAAAAAGAGATACAGCTAGCTCTAATTGTGATTTTCTAGCTTATGAATAATCACCTTTTATTTTTTACTATTTGAAGCTGTAAAAACACGTTTTACAAATTTTGAAAAAAAAAAACCACTTAACTGAAAGGTGCTTCTATAGAATGATTGAGTGGTCAAATATCTAGACATTTATAGTTGATATAATAAGTCATTTTTCACTTTATTTAACAAACAGTTTTAACTTTATTCTAGCTTATATAAAGCTGCACTAAACAAATCTACAAGATATTTTAGAATTTTGAAGTAAATAATCAATGCATTTTGGTAAGTACGGAGTAACATTAAATTGCTATTATTAGGCTATAATCACAAAGTCAAGAATTACAGCCGGAAATTTGGGAAGACATAAATACCCGCAAAAAAGGAGAAATTTCTCGCACAAAAATGGGAAATACCCCTGCCAATGCCTCCAGGCTCCACAACACTCGAACCTCAAGCATTAGTGGCATTTCACTGTCTCTCTTGAGCTATTGCTTAGTTCTCCTTTCCATGGCATCGACTCTTTTCATCCTGTGGAAGAGACGAACCACAGTACCTCTCTCGCTTCCGCCGGGCCCAAAACCATGGCCCTTCGTCGGGAGCCTCCCAGAACTTCTAAAAAACAAGCCCACGTTCCGCTGGGTGCACAAAATGATGGAGGAAATGAACACCGAAATCATGTGCATCCGTCTAGGGAATGTCCACGTGATCCCCGTCACCTCCCCCGAAATTGCCATCGAGTTCCTGAGAAAACAGGACGCTGTTTTCTCCTCCAGACCAGTTGTCCTATCGGCGGAAGTCACGAGCAGAGGATATCTAACAACGGTCTTAGCTCCGTCGGGAGAACAATGGGAGAAAATGAGGAGAGTCCTCTCTTCCGAGGTTCTCTCAGCAGCAAGGCATCGGTGGCTTCAGGGCAAACGAGCAGAGGAAGCCGACCACCTCGTTAGGTTTGTGTATAATCAAGCCACGGACTCGGCTACCGCGGGTGTGGTGAACGTGAGAACCATTGCCCGACAGTTTTGCGGGAATGTGATAAGGAAGATGGTTTTCGGCAAGAGGTTTTTCGGGAAGGGAAGGGCTGATGGAGGGCCAGGGGTTGAGGAAGAAGAGCACGTGAGTGCATTGTTCACAATTCTCGAATACTTATATGCCTTTTGCGTGTCTGATTATCTTCCATGCTTGCGTGGCCGTGTTGATTTGGATGGTCATGAGAAGACCATCAGAACGGCCATTGCAAGCGTGGCAAGATATCAAGATCCTGAGATTGACGAGAGGATCCGAGGTTGGACAGAAGGTACTAGGACTGAGCAAGAGGACTTGCTCGACGTCCTCATTGGCCTTAAAAGGAAAGATGGTAGTCCCTTGCTCTCACCAGAAGAGATCAAAGCACAAATAGTTGTAAGCGCTCCCTCCCTTCCCACCCCCCGGGCCTTTAAATTTTTTTTTTTTTCCCGGTTTTGTATATATATTATTTATGTTGAATGTATGTAAGGAGTTGGCTGTCGGTGCAGTGGTAAAGTGCTCTCTTGCTTAACAAGAGGTGGCGGATTCAAGACTCTGCCATGCTCTCCAGAATGTTCTTTCGTGTTTTTTTTTTTTCCCCAAAAGGCAGAGTAGAAAATGTGTTTCTTTTTTTTTTTTCCAAAAGACAATAGAAAATAGTAGTGCGTACCTTGATTTTTATACTATTCATGGGTTTGAATCTACCCCCACATTACATTTGTATACTTTTTGTTCCCAAAATTATAATAGTAGAGTTAGTAATAGAAAAATATATGATGAACACGTGATAATACATAAAGTCAAGGTGCGCAAGTTTGCCTAAGGCCCTGTTCCCGAAAGGGAAATAAGTCCTTATTTTTTAAGAAGGCGATTTCAAGCTCAAAAATTATGTGCTTACGCAAATAATTTTTCTATCAATATGGATCTTATTTGATAGATCTCATTGAGATCTTTAATATGGTGCAAAAAAAATTAAAAATTTATTTTTCATTTACATTATTTTTGAGTTTGAAAATGTGAAATAAATACTTATTTTTCAAGAAGGTGTTCTGGAACGGGGCCTAAGTAGCTAATTATTAAAATACATATATACTTTAAAATTGTTAATTTATCATGAATGCTAAAATTATTTTGGAGTAAATGTGCTTAACTGTAACTCATATATTATGGTTACAAAAAAAAATTGGTGCCCCCGCTATATCAAATTTCTGGATCCGCCACCCCCCCCATTCGGTTCCCCTCCACCCAACGAAAAGCCCAACCTTACACTCGGAAACCACACTACACATGAAGAGATTATGAGGTAGGTTTTTTTATCACGTCATTTTGGTATCAAAACAAATTTATAAAACAAGTATATATCCAAGACTTTTAAACCTTCTAGCATTGTATTTCTTCCTCTATTTCTCACATGGGCTTTCCTAAATGCAACCGGATTCGGGTTTGTGTCTTTAAACCTCCAAATTAAGGCCCATTTCATGTAAAACAGGAAATCTAAAAGTTGAAACACATTGTTATCAATTTGCATGTAATAGGAATCAATACAATGTCATAAATGTGTAGCCGTTTAATTTGTAGGTATGCACTTGTGAGAGCATCTCCAATGGCAGGTTACATGTGTTACTTACTATACCTATATTATAGCATGAAGCTCAAAATTTCCTTCTTCAATGGTGAGATAAAACGCATGCTATATTTACATGTATTTATATTTGCGCCAAATAAAGCACAAGGTATAGCTATTAATATAATTTTGCCCCTTTGTTTCTACTTTTCTCATTGTGGGACTCATAAATGACAATTCAAATTGACATATTTTGTGAAAAAATAGAAAAATGACATGCATCATTGGAGCAACATTGCTATAGCATAGCAATTTGACTCTATTCATTACTATATCATCGCAATAGCTAACCAAATAGCAACTTAGTCGCTAGAGATGCTCTAACTTCTTTTAATTCTATCATTTTTGTATTTCTCTTGGGTCTGCCATCACAAGATGCTAATTTATTGAGGTTTTTTTTTTTTTTTTCATATTCGAATTTGGATCCAATTCAAAATCTTAATCCAGTAGGTGGACAAATCCCTTATGTATATATGTTAAGCGATCAAATTTGGATCCAATTCGAAATCTTAATCCAGTAGGTGGACAAATCCCTTATGTATATATGTTAAGCGACCTCTCATTCTCTAACACATGACCACTTTCGTGCTCCAAGGAGTTGATGCTAGCAACAGTGGACAACCCATCAAATGCAGTAGAGTGGGCACTTGCCGAGATGATAAATCAACCGGTAACACTTGAAAGAGCCACGGAGGAACTAGACAGAGTGGTGGGGGATCAGAGACTAGTTCAAGAATCCGATCTCTCACAACTCAACTATGTCAAATCATGCGTGAAGGAATCATTCCGCCTCCACCCCGTTACACCTTTCAATGTCCCCCACGTCTCAAATACTGATGCCACCGTTCTTGGTTATTTCATCCCCAAAGGTAGCCACATTTTGCTGAGTCGCCCAGGGCTCGGGCGCAACCCTAGAGTTTGGGATGAGCCACTTCAGTTCAGACCAGAGCGCCACCTGAAAGAAGATGGCTCAAACGTGGTGCTAACTGAACCCGATTTGAAAATGTTGTCGTTCAGCATAGGGAGGCGTGGATGCGCAGCAGTTAATCTGGGGTCCACAATTACAACCATGCTTATGGCTAGGCTCTTGCAAGGGTTTTCTTGGAAATTGCCACCCACCGTGTCCAAGATTGAGTTGAACGAGTCTGATGGAGACCTATTTCTCGCGGAACCACTCCACGCAATATCACATCCACGGTTGGCCGAAACCGTGTACCATCAACTTTGAGACTTTTATGGGTGTAATAATTAAGAATGAGAATAAGGGCCTGTTTGATAAAACTGAAAACTGAATCTGAATACTGAAAAATTAAGTACTGAAAGCTGAATACTGAATTTTTTAAGTTGAAAAACTGTTTGGTAAACATATTAAGTACTGAATTAAAAAAATGATAAAATAATTTTAGTTCTGATTGATCTCTCTTAATTTACTAATGGTCAAAATGTACTTATAGTAAAGGTGGAATGGTGATTGTGGTGGTGGTGTGTTGGTGGTGATGGAGTGGTGGTGGTGGAGTGATGGTGGTGTAATGGTGATAGTGAGTGGTGGTGGTGTAATGGTGGTGGTGGCGGTGGCGGTGGAGTGATGATGGTATAATAGTGGCAATAAGTGGTGTCGGTGGAGTGATAGTTGTGCAATGGTGACATTGTGGTGGTGGCGGCGGCGGTGTGGTAGTGGTGGTGGCAATGTGGTAATGGTGGTGGTGGTGATGGAGTGATAAGAGAGTGGTGGTGGTGGTGGAGTGGTAGAGGTGGTGGTGGGAGTTGTGGAGTGGTGGTGGTGGGAGTTGTGGGAGTTGTGGAGTGGTGGTGGTGGAGTGGTGATGGTGGTGGTGGAATGATAGAAGTGGTGGTGGGTGTGGTGGTGGTGGTGGTAGAGTGGTAGAAGTGGTGGTGGCGGTGATAGTGGCGAAGTGGTGGTGGTGATGGTGGCAAAGTGGTGGTGGTTGTGGTGTTGGTGTGGTAATTAAATGCAAGTACACAAGAATTCAGCCATAATTAAATAGCTCAAAGCTACTTATTTTTTTTCAACTTTTTAGCCTACATTTTAAGTAGCACTTAATTTGTTAAGCAATATAAAATGTCGTTATCAAACCCACTGAATCACTTATTACTTAATTGATTCAGTTTTAAGTGCTGAATTTAGGTTATCAAACAAGCCCTAACTTATTCACTTTTTCAAGGGCTCCCTTGAAAAATCAGCTCAATCCAATACTTATAGGTGTTTGATTAAATCATCTATCTTTTCATTATCCTAAAATTCAAATGAAAAGTTAGATGATTAAATCGAGCACCTATAGGTATCGGATTGAGTTAATTTTTCCCAAGGGCTCTTAAAAAAATATTTTACATTTAATGAATAACTCGGATCATTTGTGTGAGACCCGCAGTGGGCCCCACAACAAATCTGTGCATTTTTGCTGTGTGTGTAGCATTAGTGTCAAAATTCGGCCGACCAAACCCCTTTGTACAAACCTCAAAAGTTTCGCGTACATTCATGTTTTTCCAAATGATACTTCATATGCGGCGATTGATGTTCTTCCAATAGTCACAAGAACCCACAACGGATTTTCCATAATAATCTAAATATAATAGATGCATTAAAATGAGTCCAAAAAATGGTTCCTGTGCCCCTTGGCAGTTAGCACAAACTAACTAATCGTTTCTCCTCCATCAAATAAAAAAGGAATAATTAGCATCAATATACTCCTAATTTTTTTTTTTTCGATATGCATTAGCGGGGTTGGTGGAGGGTGTTAGGGTTAGCACAGGAGGGTCCAGAGGCTATCCATAGCCTTGGCCCCCAAAGCCCCGTCCCTCATGAGACTCGAACCTTGGTCACCACTAGGGGGAGGGAGATAAGTTACCAACTTCA
Organism: Rhododendron henanense subsp. lingbaoense; assembly: GCA_020567845.1. Lineage (NCBI taxonomy): Eukaryota > Viridiplantae > Streptophyta > Magnoliopsida > Ericales > Ericaceae > Rhododendron > Rhododendron henanense. Next base: position 55,274,068 of record CM036312.1, read on the forward strand.
CTAGAGTGGTTCTCCAATATACTCCTAGTATAAACATACGGAATTCTACTACTCGAACCTTGGTCAGAAATGGTTCAAACAACGGGAATAGCAAATATGAGATTTTGGACAAATTCATTCTTTATTTCTTTATAAAAATGAAGTTGACAATAAACTTGGCAAAAAAAGATCAAGGTGTTGACAAGTGATCGAGGTTGTGAATATATACCATTGTTTGGTGAATGTTGTGCACAATATAAAATTACTCACCATCCATATTACGCTTTACTCACCTCTTATCAGTCGAATGGAATTGCTGAATGCAAAAATTGTACCTTAATCAAGGGGATGAGGAATGCCATGCACCCTCCTAAAAAAGAGCTTTTTATTAAGATTGACCGTTTCATAAGAATAATGTCTCTCAGAGATTATACGCTATAGTATAAGTATTTCATGAATAATAACTTCACAATTTTTACATAAAAAGAAAAATATATTAGATTCATTGTTTAGCATCAATACTTCAACACTTAAAGACCTCACATTCAATTTTTGCCTTATCCAAAGAAGTTGGCCGCCCTGTTAACATGTTTGTTGGATAAGTTTTTGATTCGTTCAATGTTTAAATATGACTTCGTACAAAAGTAACGTACACATCTCAGAGTATGAATATCTGCATTGATTTGCTCTGAGACGTGTTTTGCGCAGACTAGAACACCCTCCATTACACGCGCACACACAAAACACGTCTCGTAGCAAATCAATTCCGATATTCATCAATTGCGGTGAAACTGTCATCCCATGGCTAACTTCCTCAATAAGTAACACACCTCATTCTAGAATGATCCATTTCATTGTCCTTGGCCCCTTACCCAAGACCTAAACCGCCCATGTGTCAGGCGGTCATTCATCCACGTGTGCCCCAGAAATCTATAAATCCAATCTCTCCACTAATTATCAACATTCTACAACCCACACAAATCTACATAAACAAACACATCCTAAACCCACAAAATCTCTCTCTCTCTATGGAAGTGGTGAAGGGTCTGGACCTAAACCGCTACATGGGCCGCTGGTACGAAATTTCCTCATTCCCATCAAGGAACCAGCCCAAGAATGGGACCGACAATAGGGCTACCTACACTTTAAGGGATGATGGCACCGTGCATGTCCTTAACAGGACTTGGACCGATGGGAAGAGAGGGTTAATTTATAGAAGGGACGGCCAATAAGGCCGACCCTTCTAGTGACAAGGCCAAGCTCAAGGTCAAATTCTATGTTCCCCTTTCTTGCCCATAATCCCTGTTGTTGGGGATTACTGGCTTTTGTATCTTGATGGGGATTATCAGTATGCTTTGATTGGCCAACCCTCCAAGAAGTATCTTTGGGTATGTTTTTCGTGACTGTCTGTTCTTTCTTTATGTTTATTTTTAATAATCGGATGTCCGGACCAGCTTCTGCACACCCCGACGAATTTCGGAGCTCTAAAGTTAACGGCCGGCAAATCTTCCATTAACCAATTAATTTTCTTGTTGTGTAATTTGTCTATTTAGATACTGTTGGGTCGTGACCCTGACCCGGAACCCGCACCCCCAAGCACAAGCACACGAACACAACCAAGCACAAACACGAGAGATGCGAGAAAAAACTTTGTATATGTATTAATCACAAAACAAATCATGAAAAAAAACCCTCACCGGCACGTCACAACCGGACTGCCATCACTCCTCTCTCTCCCTCACTCCAGTGGCTCTCTGACAGTCTCTCCGGGCATCTCCGAGGAGCCCCAATCCCCCCGTTGGGGAGCTCTCACACGCCCACACTCTCTTGCCCTCTCACTGTCTCACTCAGCCCACACACACAGCCTCTTGGCAGTCGATACAAATACCAAAACACATGGGGAGTAATCCCCTACACTTACATCCACCCTACTTGGGTGTACCCAACAGAGAGAACCATCTTGATGAAGAGATATACAATCAGCTAGTCCAGAAAGCCAAAGAGGAAGGTTATGGTGTGAGCAAGCTTCACAAGACAGAGCACACTAATCCCCCACCAGAGGGAGAAGAAGGCCCCAAGGACACCAAGGGGCCATTTGGTGGTTTAAGTCTGTAATATCCAAACTTTCATAAATATTTTCCCCATGAGTTGGGTAAGGAGGTTGCTTCATTAAATAAGAGATTTTAGTGTAAATATAAGATTTTGCATGAAAGGACATAGGTGGCGGTTTAATTTTGTGGAGTGTGGGCACGTGATAGTGGTGGTGCTGGCTGTGCAAGAGTGATGCGTAGGAGTAGTCTATAAGAAGACAAAAATGAGATAAAAAGAAAGAAAAGGAACGAAGGGGTGGAGATATCATCTTTATGTCCATGTTTTGAGAGAGAGTGTAAAGTAAGTTGATGAGGGAAGGGTAAGTACTGGGGTGTATATGAAAATTATGTAATGTTTAAAGAAGTGGGGTGGCTTCTCCAATAACTAATGTTTAATGTTTGTATTGAAGTTGTGGTGTAAGACAATAGATTATGAGGTGCTCGAGGATCTGGGTCGTTACAGGATCCAAGTATCCAACGGTCAGCCTCTCTTCACCTTCGCTAGACTGGACATCATTTCTCTAGTGGGAGGAGAAAATGTTACTCTAATTTTCTTCTATCCGCAGTTTTTAACTCTAGTTTAGGTTAGTTTAAAATGGAGAACTTAATTTTTAAAACCGCATCAATACCTCTTCAATTTTTTTTTTTTTGGATAAAGACAAAAATTATTTAAAAAAATGTTAGTCTAAAATGGAGAACTTAATTTTTAAAACCGCATCAATACCTCTTCAAATTTTTTTTTTTGGATAAAGACAAAAATTATTTAAAAAAATGTTAAGCCAAAACACTTGTTAATAATTCTAAAGGTGTTTTTTTTTTTTTTGTGTCTTCATTCCAAAAAAAATTAACTTTAGTCAATTTTGCGTCAATTTTTTGCAAACAATATCAAAGGAAAAAATTATGAAGCAAACTAAATATTTTAAATAAAAGAGAAAAATAATCCAGAAATTCTATTTGGTTTTGAATTATTTGGCTTAAGTGATTTTTTTTTAATTTCGATCATGATTTTTTTTTATTACTCTTGAAAGTTGAAGACGAACAAATAATTCACATAAAATTGACACAATACTAACAAAGGAGAAATTTTTTTGAGTAAAGACATTATGGTATTAATTTTTACTTTTTATATGTGTACGGTCATATAATTTTTGCAAATGCGAGACATTACAATTAATTTTTCTTGACACAAATTGGCTATTCTGTAAATTGTAATTTCTATAGCATTTGTACAAAGCATTAGTTTTTTTTTTTTTGGCATACCCGTAATCACCTAGTCGTACCACATTAGTCTTTAAAAAATATGTGTTCGAATGAGTCAAGTAAAGATTTAATGTAAACAAGTAAAGATTTAATGTCTAAATGGGTCACGTACCTTTTCAATTAATGAAAAAAATTGCAAATCAATTTAAGCCAAAATTTAGAGGGGGGAGAGCGGGTTTAAAACAGTAAAAAGGAAACACTGCCAGAGAGTCTCGAACTTCCGTGGACGAGAACTTGTTTTAGAAACTGAGCTAAAGTTCTCTTTATTTTAGATTTCTCATGTTTCAAGATTTAACACTTCTATGCAAAATAAAAAAATTTTGGGCGGTATTTTTGAAACGGGGTGGTACGTGCCACTCCCCCCACTAGGTAGATCCGCCTCTGTTCAGGTCACCGAGAAATTTTTCTGTGCCGCATGGGAATATTTCACGTGGTACCCGTTTAGCATATCCGGGCAGTCCAATGCACTTTTGGACGACTCGGATTGAAATTCTCTCTCTCCTCTCACCCCAACTTTCTCTCTCTCCAAATCCAAGCCGTCCAAAAAAGCAATGGACGGCTCGAATGCGTCGAGCGGACACCACGTGATACCCACCCAGCACTAAAAAATGTCCTAGCTCAACCCATGGAGAAAAGAGTTACTGTTACCGTGGTACTCTAAAGTTTCTCATTGGTTAAGTACGTAGTTGACACCATTAAGAATACGTATATGACCCCAATCCATGAGGCCAACACCACCTAATAATTTTTCCTCTAGAAAGCATACGCATTTCACGATTCCTGAACTCCACTTGGGATCTGCACAGCAGCACATGATACGTAAGAAGTTAAGTAGGAGTAACTTTAAACAGCTACTGTTTGTGGATTGCATTTGGTGAGAATCGACTGTAAATATCCTAAGTTCAGAACACCGTGATTTGGGGCAATATTCGTTTCGGATTGCATTCAATAAAAATCTATGTTTTATGGTGTCAAGTAAAATACATGGTTTGGAAACTATATGCTACTCATTCGTCTCATTTTGTTTGCTTCATACGAAAACTCATGTCATTTTGATCTTAGAAAAAAAACGTTCTTTTGACAATAATTTTGAACTTCTTCCACCATTCAAAAGTAGATATTTGAATGGCGTGAGTCAGAATAACATGACTTCCCGTAAGATGCAAACAAAATAAAACAAAGGGAGTACTAAGTAATTAAATTGGCATAAAAAATAAAATAAATTTGTGAAAGCTTTTCTAAGAAGAACTGGGCCTTATAGTGCAGGGGTAAGATCTCCCTCCAAGTTAAAGCCACTTCTCCACGATCTTAGAAACTTGTGATTAGACCATTCTCCAAAATGCATGTGTCTTGTTTCACTGCCTTAAGGTAAATTCCATTTGTTTGTTTGGATCTCCGTCACATAACTCGCTTGCGCGTGTGAGAGCAGGGGCACGACCGTAAAAACGGCTTCGAAATACATCCCAAACTACTAAATTTCGCGAAAGCGAGATTAGAGAGTGTTGATAGAGGGTACGAGAACAGAGCAAATTTTATCTTTTCAAATTTCATCTTTTCCTCTGTTTTATCAACGATCAAAATATCAAAATAAAAATCTTTAGAGAACTAAATGGTCCAGTTGTATCAGAAAAATAATTTTACTAATTAGAGAAACAGGTTTTCCACAATAAAGACAAATTGACCAACGAGGTTTAATTTCCGTGCCCTTGTCATGCTTTTTCCGTGCTTTTTTTTTGTGCTCGTGCTTTTTCTGTACTCATGCTTTTTCTGTGCCCGTGCTTTTTTCGTGCTGTTGCTTTTTCCGTGCATTTGGTGAGAATCGACATTGAGTCAAAGAAGGAAATGATGCAAGGAGAAGAAGAAATAGTAGCAACATTTTGAGACAAGTTTTTGAGATTTGGGGCAAAAAAAATAGTGGAGGGATAGTATATATACTAAGACGGAAACGAATCTAGCCAAGCTTCAGTCGGTCAGCTGTCTGGCTCGAATGAGGAGAGGGAAAAGAGGAGAGAAACTAGAACTCAAAAGGAACCGAAGCCGAAAAGCGAATTTGTTACATCAAGATTCGATCATTGCATACCCATCACCTAATTAATTCTGACATTGGTGACATAAGATTAAGGAACCAGATTAAATTCTTTCTTGGAAAACCCATGATTTTCATCACCTATTATGGGCCCCATCGTGAGTTTGTTGTAGAGATCTGAACCATTCATCTTGTAGAGCCTGCAATTAGAAATAGGTTTTCTACAATAAAGACAAATTGACCAATAAGGTTTAATTTCCGTGCTCTTGCCATGCTTTTTTTGTGCTCGTGTTTTTTTTTTTTTGTACCCGTGCTTTTTCGTGCCCTTACTTTTTTCATGCATTTGGGCTTTGGCGAGAATGGACTATATATATCCTAATTTCAGAGAACCACGTACCATATTTCATTGAGATATTTGCAATGGTTAATCATCATATATCTGAGGTGGGGGAAGAAACAATTATTGTTCATAGTTCACCCCGCGTTCACAAAATTCTGGTTTCGTCCCTACTTACAAGTTTAAGATGACGTTACTTTAATTTAAGCTCAATGCATGGATATAACCATAATGGTGGCCCCTCACATGTCATCACATGCCATCATGTCCATTTTTATCTCAATTGCTTGTGTTGTTTGTATATCCCAGTTTAGATAGTACTGGTCTCAATTGCGTGTAATTGTAGCATGGCCATTTTCCCTATGTGCATACCTGAGTTCAAATTTCATTTCAAGAAGTTTTTACTCGGAGTTGTTTTAACAGAACTCATAAAAGGAACAGACTAGCTTCTTCATCCATGGCTGAACAACAAATTGAGATTGTGGCTACCGAGATTTCTACAATTGAGGCTATAGAGGCTGCCCAGATGTCTGAGATTGAGGCTGTCGAGATCTTTGAAATTGAGGCTATAGAGGCTACGGACATCTCCGAGATTGAGGCCGTCAAGATCTCTGAAATTGAGATTGCCGAGATGTTCGATCCTGAACCTTCCGATGGTTCTAGACAAAGCATTGAGCCTTTTGAAGTATCTAGTCGTCAAATCCCTAGTCCGGGCAACAACACATTACGTATGTGCCCACACTCAATATTTTTGTTAAAGAGAGTACAACAATTTATTTATATTTGTTTAAAGAAGTGGAATAAGTGTATGATTAGTTATGTATGAAAAATGTGTGACTTATTATTCATAGGAGAAGCTTCTCTAGGGTCTTTTACGATCCCATATAGGTTTACTTCAATGATCTGATTAATTTTTTTAGAGCTCATTGAGTAGACGAAGTTACTCTTTAAAAAATCCTCTTAGTCCAAAGTTACTCTTTAGGAGATTAATTACCTAATCCTTGCTCTATACACCAGTTTAATTAATACGGAGTATGTATTTTCTCAAACTATGAAAATTCATCGAGTACAACTATAAAATTTTACTCCTTCCATATCTAAAAGATTGTCCGCTATACAATATGAGACCGAAAAAAAAAGCTTGGTTTTTTGGACAAATATACTTTTAAGTTGTTATTTTGTATAATCGACATTCTTTTGGGACGGAGGTTAAATTTCTTGACCGTATTAATTGAGATCTTGTGCATACTATTTTCAATTATAAAAGAGCTAATAAAGTAAATTTTTCAACATGGACTGCCAATTTGCAAAACCACAAATCTCTCTCTGCCTCTCTGCCTGATTGTAGGCCCTCTCTTTCTATCACTTTTCGAATAATAGGATTTTTTTGGTCTATTTTTTGGGGCAAGTAATGAGAATATATTCCTTCCTCTCTCTCTCTCTCTCTCTCTCTCTCTCTCTCTCTCTCTCTCTCTCTCTCTCTCTCTCTCTCTCTCTTGTTCCCATTTTAGAATTAGCTGCTGATAGTTGCCAATACATTTAAAGTAATGTTTACTTGTTGACGTTAAGTTAATTTTATATGTGGTATTATTTGCTTGTGTTATTGTACGTGCATTTGTTTCGCCACTACTCTACTTGTGCATATTCATTTAATATATATATTTCATTTTTCTCTGACTTTTCTTCCAATGAAAAAGAATTCTATGACTTTGTAGATTTCGCAATAGTTTTGATGGGTTTTTTCAGGGTCGCAAGTGGTTCATGAACTGTTACAAACACAGTTCAGTAAGGGCTCGTTGTTTGATTTAGCTAAACGAACTGAATTTGAATCTAAATTAACAATTGTAGGCTCATTTAGTAAATAAGCTGAGCTTTTTTTTGGTAACTAAATAAGCTGAGCTTGCATGAGCCCTTGGGAGCCTTTGATCAATCGGGCCTCCTCTCAAATTGAAGAACATCAGACGGTTCAGACCTCTACAAATGATGGAGATATCTTCTGCACTTTGGACCACTTAGCAATACTACTGCATCTGTCAGAAAAAGAATCATCATACATGTATCTCAGACACAAATGTATCCAAAACAGTTTTATCTGTGTGTGGGCAGGGTTGGTCCCGGGGTGAGCCCAACAAACCCCCGGACTTGGGCAACCCCCATCACGTGGCAACCAAAAATAAAAAAAACCATAAAGTATGTATTAAATATTTAATATAGCACTATGTATATTTAATTAGTTGCTTTGGCCTGGTGGAAAGGTGGTTAAGTGGATTGATTATGATCTCAATTGAAAATAAGTACATGAATAAGTTAAAGTACAATAACTTAATTTATCTTCAGAGAGTAGTCTTTCTTAGTTGAAATCACAAGGAGAAGTTTTGACATTAGCAACACTCTTTATATATTTCTTGTTCCTTTCATCGAGATCCATAATTAATTTCAAAAATGACAACGAAAAGTTAAAAAAACAAATTATAAAGCACCATAACCGGGATTGTATTTTGACCTTGAATTTTTTATCTAATTTAAGCTAAAAGCACAATATAATCTTGTTTTTCTTTTTATTTATTTTTACTTGTTTTTTTTTTTATGAATTAATACTAAGTGGACAACCAAGCGTGAGATCGGGCTTGGACAACCCAAATGTCAGGACCGGCACTGTGTGGGGGTCCATGTAATGTCCTTAGCAATGCTCATTTAAAAACAAAATGGAACTCGACGGAGTCGGCCTGACTAGATAGATCAGCTTCGTGTTGGACTGTATTTTTCTATCATGAATTCTGCTATTATTTTTGCAATGTGTGTTAGGGGGTTTCAAAATGAATTCGTCTTTATAAACACCCCTTCTTTTTTTTTTTTCCTTTTTTGCTCGCCTATGATCATTCACCATTACTGCAAATGTAATTTTGTCCTATATTATTTCGCAGATGGGGCTCGTTTTGGAGATCACCAGAACTTCTAAGCTGAATTCGGTCATTCGTCGGACAAGAGAGATCAATAGTGATGCAGGGCTGTTATTCTTCAGTCACTTTCTTTATTTGATACTTGCAGTTATTATTTACTCTGTTTCTTTGTTTGGTGTTCGTGAATTAAGAAAATTGCTCAATTTAGAGCTGATTGATCTAATGGAATAGATGATTATAGTACTAACTTTGTTTGTTATAGTGGTTGATTTTTGTTTGCAGTCAATTTGCGTATTTAACCTCTTCTCTGAGTTATAAGATACGTCTTTTAGACCACGAAGGTGATCAGTTCGATACACCGGACTAGATGGTTGGGTGGGGGTGGGGGGTTTCAATTTAACTTACACTTTTGTGGGGCCCTGCTTGTAACAATCCGGATCCACAACTACCACAAAACAATTAATTAACCGTTTATCGCCACCCACCCACCCAAACCAACAAATAAGAATCACCAAACCAGTCCTCCTTTCCTTGTTTTATACAAATTCATGAGTCACTAGAATGGGTTCCCAGGTTAACACCTTGCCCTTTGTCTTTCCTTTATTTTGTTTTGTCCTCTTTCTTCTTTCTTATCCATTTCCTTGACAATACTAGGAAACAAAACCATATGCCATGCCATTCAAGCATGTCAAGTGCACACACCCCACCATTAACCAGCCACCACTCAAATTGATATTTTTCTTTTTCCATTAATTTGACTTCTTTATACTGAGTACAAGTTATGCACTTAATTAAAAGTAAAATTTCTTAATAGCCAAGGTACCATAACTAAACTTTTACACGTACACAAGCATGCAGGTACCACCAGCATTCTTTTGTTTTTGTCCCAATAATGGGTCTCACTTTTCAGCTCAGTTTTTACGTTCACACACATACACATCCAACGGTCCACGTGCATAGCCTCACGATTTCGGATTATAAATGAAAAGATTAATTTTAATACACGTGTCAACCACCACCACGACCCGACCCGACCCGACCCAGTAGAAAAATAGGATACGGGTCTCACAACTATCTCTCATATTAATGGTAGAATACCATTTGTCATCAAATTAAACTTTGTTAAATACGGGGTATTACACTGCTACATGGTGGCGGATCAATAAATCCTTACGTCCAAACATTCTAGGTCAAGTGAAATCCTCTATTGATCAAAGGTCGTTACACTGGTTTAATTCAGTCCACCTTTCTATTGAGCCCAAAAAAAAAAAAAAAACCTATTTTACAAAATTGTCATTGTCTATGCACCACCATGTAGCGAGCCGCGGTAAGGGCCGGCCTTGGGTAGTCCAAGATGCCATGACTTTAGGCTCTAAAAATGACAGATTTTTAGGGCCCAAAATGTGTAGTAGTCCTATGTAGTACACAACTAAAAAAATTAAAAAAACCCATCCAAAGATAAAGTGAAGGCCCAACATGCATCCAATCAAAGCAAGGCCCAAAAATACTCAGTAGCATACTTGTAAATTAGAGAACTAAAGGGTCCAGTTGTATCAGAAAAATTATTTTACTAATTTGAAACAGGTTTTCCACAATAAAGACAAATTGACCAACGAGGTTTAATTTTCGAGCCCTTGTCGTGCTTTTTCTGTGCTTTTTTTTTTGTGCTCGTGTTTTTTTTGTATCCGTGCTTTTTCTGTGCTTTTTTGTGCTCGTGCTTTTTCCGTGCTTTTTTCGTGCCGTTGCTTTTTCGGTGCATTTGGTGAATCAACATTGAGTCAGAGAAGGAAATGATGCAAGGAGAAGAAGTACTAGCAACATTTTAAGACGAGTTTTTGAGGTTTGGGGCAAAAGAAATGATGGAGGGATAGTATATATATGCCCCACCGAGACGGAAACGAATCTGGTCGGGCTTCGATCGATCAGTCGTCTAGCTCAAACGAGGAGAGGGGAAAGAGGAGATCGAGAAACTAGAACTCAAAAGGAACTGAAGCTGAAGAGCGAATTTGGAAATAGATGTGTCCAGGACCATCCAACATGCGTAGGTCGATTTCAGACACCTTTGTGTACAGATTTGTCTCAGGACATCTGGATCGGTAACTTTGCTGGTTAAAAACTAAACCAGAAGGTAAAGGATCTCCCAACTCATAAAAACACGTGTTCATAACCACAAGCATGCAGGACCGTGTTAATAGATTGAAGTATTCCAATCAATCCTTTACTTTTCACATCTGTACGGGAGAGGGATGAGATTGTGTATAACACCAGAAGATAACGACTGTTCAGGATAGTATATATATGCCCCACCGGGACGGTCAGTCGTCTAGCTCAAACGAGGAGAGGGGAAAGAGGAGATCGAGAAACTGGAACTCAAAAGGAACTGAAGCTGAAGAGCGAATTTGCTACGTCAAGATTCGATCACCACGTACCTATCACTCAATTAATTCTAACATTGGTGACATAAGATTAGGGACCCAGATTAAATTCTTTCTTGGAAAACCCATAATTTCCATCACGTATTGTGGGCCCATCGTGCGTTTGTTGTAGAGATCTGAACCGTTCATCTCCTAGAACCTGCAATGTAGTATATCCACGCAAAAAATTAGCTTAATTAAAAATCGATAGGTGTATCAAAAATTAAATTTTAATTTATAAAATAGACAGCCATGGATAATTTAATTTTAAAGAATCATATTGTCCATTTTACAAATCAAAACTTCATTTTTTTGATACCTATCGATCTCTGATGAAGCTAATTTTTTGTATAGATATACTCTGCTCTACGAGTCCTACAAGATAAACGGTTCGGATTAATGTAACAAATTCATAATGGGGCCCACAAAAAATTCAGTGGTGGAAACTTAATTGGGTTATCCACCTAACGTGGAAAGAATTTATTCACGGGCCGAGACCATCTCAATGTGTTAAATATCACCTTGACTTTATATTACCCTTATTTGAAAAGCTCTTTTGCAAGGAAAATTTGGGGCAAAGAGGAGAGATTAATTTCTAACCATTTCAATGTTGAAGCATCACATTGACTTTATATTACGATTATTTCTAACCTAGTGTATTTTAAGCCCTCCGTATGGCAAGTACCGGAACGAACAATATTTCTTCGAATCTAGTATCATAGATATCATTACTTCATAAAACGCTCTGGTTAATATAAGTTTCGATGTACAAACTGAATCACTAGCTAATTACTAAAACAATATTGTTACCTCAATGCCAAACCTTCTAATCAAGTACTAAAAAAAAAAAAAACTTGGTCATGACCCCAAGAAAAGAAAGTAACAAATATAAAGAAAATCCCACAAATATTAGTGAGGCATCATCTTATTGAGAAATATTGGCAGATTCTGGGTCCCCACAAAATTGCCAACAGTGCTATACGCACAGATATTTGAAAATAGACCACGCGAATAGATGGTTTTTGGACCCGTTTTGGGTTCCATAAAAATGATCGAAATCGCTCCTTTTGTTCAAAACATCTTGTTTAAGGTCACCGTAAAAAATCAGTCATTTGGATATCGGTAAAGGGGTTTATGAAACACCCAACTTTGCTTCAGAAAATAGCATTTTTTTAAGCAAAGTTGGGTGTTTAGTAAACCCTTTTACCGATATCCAAATGATCTGATTTTTTACAAGGACCTTAAACAAGATGTTTTGAACAAAATGAGCGGCTCCGATCATTTTTTTGGGACCCAAAACAGGTCCAAAGTCCATCTGTACGCGCTGTCTGTTTTAAGAAATCTGTGTCGGCAGCAGTTTTGCAAAATTGCTATGGGTGTAAGTGGTGGAAGGCATTAAAGGTCCTGCAGCTGGGTGATGCAGACAAATGATGGAGATGGCCGTGAAAGGGAACGCCCTAATTTCTAGGACTGCTCGCGATTCGGTTCGGTTCGGATTTCTAGGAATCTGAGAACCGAACCGCTAGTCATGGTTTTTATAAAATGAAATCCGTGTCCGGACCAAAAGTCCTACGGTTTGGTTCCAATCCGATCCGTGACTCGCGGATCGGTTACGGTTTTGTCCACAGATTTTAGCAAAAATAAAGTTCAAACATATTTCCCACACTAAAAGGAAAGAATGTTACATTCAGAATTAAGTTTAACACCACCAGAAAGTACTTGTTACATAAACTTCCAAAAACCTACTTCAAAAATCAGATTCAAAAGAATCTAAACACTAGTAGGATTGTATCATTATAGTACATAACATAAAAGATCTGGAAAAGAAACGAATTAGTGAAACTCAACTAAGGTTACCCGTTATTTATACGAAAAACTACGATTTACTCTCTGTATTTTATGTACATCTATACTATATCTCATTATTAAGATAAAATACTAAAATTGGTAGAAAAAAGTGTTGACATTACTAACAATTTATTATATAAATACACATATATTTATATATATTATTTATATAAAATAAATATCTCACGGTTCGGTTCGATTAATCTACGGTTTTGTATTGAAAATCCATGGACCGAACCGCGAGTCACGGTTTTCTAATTTTTCAATCCGTGTCCGGACCATTAATCCACGGAAAAAACCAAAAGGTACGGATCGATTCGGTCCGAACCAGTTTCACGGTTCACCAGATTTTTTGAGCAGCCCTACTAATTTCTCTCTCCTTTTTGCCCCAAATTTTCCTTGCAAAAGAGCTTTTCAAATGCACATGTTATCAAACAAAAACATCCATCATTGATAAAACAAAATCGCATACATTGAATACAAATTTAGGACCGCAATCAAGCAAGCCAAAATTTAGTTATGTTTGTTTGCCAAGGTTTAATTTCACAATCCAAGCTCAATCACGCTCGCACTCATACGTCTTTTAGACCACGGAGGTGAGCTCAAATATATAGTCGGAGTAGCTAACATAATGTTGCTCCTCTTCCACCGGTCCAGAGTTCGAGACACCGGACTAGATGGTTGGGTGGGGGTGGGGGGTTTCAATTTAATTTACACTTTTGTGGGGGCCCAACTACATGGTGACGGATGAATTCCTCTGTTGATCAGAGGTCGCTACGCTGGTTTAATTCAGTCCACCTTTCTACTGAGCCCAAAAAAAAACCTCTTTTACAAAATTGTCAGTCTATGTTCTGATAAATATATAACTAACGTCATTGTTGTTCTTATTTTCAAATAAGTGTTTATTTGCAATTTTCAAACTCAAAAATAATAGGCTTATTGAAATCTAAAAATATACAATATTGATCTTATTTGAAAGATCTCAAAAATAAATAAATAAATATTTTAATAAGCCCATAATTTTTAAGCTTGAAAATTGCAAATAAGTACCTTTTTTGTAAGAAGATCTTTGGAACTCAAAGATACCCCAAGACCCACGGGCTCTTTATGACTTTATGTACACGAAATTGTAATCCTCTTTCCTGCCATATCAGAAAGTACCAATTTTAAGTTCATTTCTCCGCTTACAATTTGAGACATAGGTGTGTTTTGGCTTAATAATCTAAGCCTGTTTGTTAGCCTTCTTATTTGGTTCGATCAACTAGTTGCCCGATTAATTAATCCGGTATTTGGTTGGCACACACATGATCGGACTATTGACTATTTAATCCCGGGGACTAAATAGTCCCTCTGCAACCGGATTATTTATGGACACCCCCTAACCCTGTCCATAATCAAATGATTTCTAGGGTTGATGAAAGTATGAAGTTCATGGTAAATACTTATAGTAATCTACAGGTACTAATTTACTTACCCAAAAAAAAATAAAAAATCTACAGCTACTAAATGAATAACGAATGATGATCGGTAAACTGTTTTATAGTAAAGCACTCATGACAGTACATATGCAGTTTTTTTTTTTCATGTAATTTCTCCTAAATAAGTTTATGGTAAGTTGTCCATAATAAAACATAATTGTGGTGTTGCATCCATGAAATTTGGAAAGAAATTGCTCCCTTTCTTTTCTCCTCCTTTCTCACCACTACCATCCAAGAATGGTGAGATCCTTGATGCTGCTGCGTTCACACAGGGCTGGACCTTCCCCCACTGATCTATCTATCTTCTATCCAAATTTGGCTAACTTCCTAAACAAGCAACACTTCTCAATTCTCATTCTAGAATGATCCATTTCGTAGCAGACCTACACCGCCCACATGTCAGGTTCTCATCCATCCACGTAGGCCCCATAAGTCTATATATCTAATCTCTTCACCTTATCAACATTCCACATCCCACCCTATCCCTAAAAACCCCCCAAAAACCTCTCTCTCTCTCTCTCTCTCAAATTGTGAAGCAAAATGGCCAACAAAGAGATGGAAGTGGTGAAGGGTCTGGACCTCAACCGGTACATGGGCCGCTGGTACGAAATTGCCTCATTCCCATCAAGGAACCAGCCCAAGAATGGGACCGACAATAGGGCTACCTACACTTTAAGGGATGATGGCACCGTGCACGTCCTAAACGAGACTTGGACCGATGGGAAGAGAGGGTTTATAGAAGGGACGACCTATAAGGCCGACCCTTCTAGTGACGAGGCCAAGCTCAAGGTCAAATTCTATGTTCCCCCTTTCTTGCCCTTAATCCCTGTTGTTGGGGATTACTGGGTTTTGTATCTTGATGGGGATTATCAGTATGCTTTGATTGGCCAGCCCTCCAAGAAGAATCTTTGGGTATGTTTTTCGTGACTATGTTTGTTCTTTCTTTACGTTTTTTTTCTAATAATCGGATGTCCGGATCAATTTGTGCGCACCCCGATGAATTCTAGAGCTCTAAAGTTAACGA
The DNA here is from genome assembly GCA_020567845.1 of Rhododendron henanense subsp. lingbaoense. Lineage (NCBI taxonomy): Eukaryota > Viridiplantae > Streptophyta > Magnoliopsida > Ericales > Ericaceae > Rhododendron > Rhododendron henanense. Next base: position 55,289,424 of record CM036312.1, read on the forward strand.
CCGGCAAATCTTCCATTAACCAATTAATTTTCTTGTCGTGTTATTTGTGTATTTAGATACTATGCAGAGAAAACCATCTTGATGAAGAGATATACAACCAGCTAGTCCAGAAGGCCAAAGAGGAGGGTTATGATGTGAGCAAGCTTCACAAGACAGAGCACACTAATCCCCCACCAGAGGGAGAAGAAGGCCCCAAGGACACCAAGGGCATTTGGTGGATTAAGTCCATTTTTGGGAAGTAGGTATTGCAAAATAGTACTAGTAGATAAACAATGTTGTTTGAAGCATAGAAATGAAGGGGCTTAAAACCCTTGAGTAGATTGTATTTGAAATTTTGAATGTCCTTAGGCCTTGTCCCACTCAATAATAATTGTGAGAGTTATATAGTTTGTGAATACAAGTTTTATGGTGTAGAAAATTTGTTGATTTATATTTCGGGGGAGGTTTGCAGGTAATGAGTGGAAATAAATGTAGAGGAACGGGAATAATATTTGGAGAGAACCTATTGGGTACCATGCTAAGAGGGAGGGAGTGGTTCTGAAAAACTAACGCAGTGTCTTTTGTGTCAATAGAAGTGCACATGGTTTGGATCGTAGTAAGGCTACAAACAAGCAAAATCTAGTCGAGCTTTAAGTATCTCAAACCGAGCTTCAAGGTGACTCGCTGAAAATTAGTTATGCTCATGCTCGAATAATTGAGCTCAAACTCGAGCTTGTTAGTGTTTTATACTACTATAGTATAAAATATCAATTATGCCATTAGAATATGACCTTATAATCCTATTTTTGTGTTTGTGGGTCTATTCAAGCTTCGGCTAACCCGAACTCTCTCACTGAACAAATCCAAAATTATGCCTTTTTCACTGAACAAGTCCAAAATTATGCCTTGAGCTTGTTTATTGACCTTACGAATCAAGCTCGAACAACTCTACCAAGCTTCAAGTAGCCTCGAGTTTCTTGAGAGTAACTCGGTTAATCTACAACCCAATGCATTATGGAAATATGGAATAGTAATCAAGGAACACCCGAACACATATCCAAACGCAGTGTCACATAAACCAGAATGAATACATGGCGTCGACGAAACACATTCACAACCACCATCTCTCCATGTAAGCTTGGAAAGGACCAAATAAGTAGGATCTACTCTCTGCATGAGTTGCTCTAAACAGATCCAGCAATACTACATACGCATAAAAAGTTAGGCTATTTTTGTCACCAAAAAAAGAGAAGTTAGGCTATGAAACTCAGGACGTGATTAAAATCGGAAATTGCTTGGGTCACTTGGACATAGATGTGTCCAGGACCATCCAACATGTGTAGGTCAATTTTAGACACCTTTGTGTTAATGTGTACGGATGTGTCTCGGGACATCTGGATCCGTAACACTGCTGGTTAAAAACTAACCCAGAAGGTAAAGGATCTCCCAAGTCATAAAAACACATGTTCATAACCACAAGCATGCAGGACCGTGATAATAGAATGAAGTATTCCAATCAATTCTTTACTTTTCACATCTGTACAGGAGAGGGATGAGATCGTGTATAACACCAGAAGATAACGACTGTTCAGGATATGAACGGAAACGCAGATAACAGAGTATTAGCTTTCGTTTTCAATCTGGAAACCATTAAACCAAGATACAAGAGGATGAAAAACCATAGAATCTGTCAAGCAAACAGAGTGTAATGATATAAACAAACAATTACCATTTAGTGATACAATCATATTTATAACACCGGAACAAGTAGGTTTATCCAAAAAAACACCGGAACAAGTAAATGTTTTGATAGGATAGCCTCCTCACTTCTAAAGCTTACAATATTGTACAGCATGAATTAGTTTTCTTCGCCTGTTTGTAGAACATCTGTCAAAAACAACCAACAGCAGGTACTAGTATTTAGGCGCAACTAGAAATACTACACGGTTAACTTCTTCAGAATACTAATGATATACTCCGTACAATCAAACAAGAGCTGTATGTGTCAGATCCCAGCTAAGCCAGGCATACCAGATTACAAAAATAAACATCACTGAATTTGATTCATGATCTTTTCTTTCCCAAATATACTGCAAAATCACAATCATAAACCTATTTTCCAAAAAAAATTCAAATCACTTATTCATTTTTTCCCCAAAAAGAAGTTATATCCCTATCACACCTAATCACAACTGGTTGATAAAACCATTTGGATTATCTTATGACATTGAACTCAAAACAGTTAGAATTACTTGGATGACTAGTATATTGAAATGAAAATGTAGGCAAAAGATCGGATGAATAATTAACAGGTTGGAAATGCATTATTTCAACAGATGCAGAAATGTTCAACTATCAAACCTTTTTATTAATAGGAATGACTGATGCATACAGCTAGTCCATTACTCCATTTCTGTAAAGTACTAAAGAAGTATGGTGCTCCATGCAATATACTTCAAGAAAACTGATGATTACTCCACCACTGTAGTCTGTAGCACAATACTTGTTTTTTTCTTGAAACCCATTCCAAACATGGTACCAGTTGGTATGATTACTATCACCAAGATTGAACCATAACACACCAGTTCGAGCAAGCAAACAGATACACTCACACTACCACAATCATAGATGATGAATTTGTGTAGATAATTGTAATCCCAAAACCCAACTGTCGTGGCACTATATATAAGTTGAGTTTATGAAAATCACACCTTCACACTTAACCTTAATATTATCACTTATCAGATAAAGTGATAAACAAGAAATAATTGATGCGGATAAGCACAAGGAAATGAGGTTTGGGTACACACCCCATATGTGTGTTTTGCCAGTTTACAACAGGAGACATACAAGCATAATAAAAAGAACCTGGCCATTCAAAACAAAGAAAAAAAAGAAAATTACCTGTGAAGCTGCACTGAGATCTGAACTCTTCTCAACTAAACTATCAAGCCTTTCACCTCGTGCAAGGACACTATCAATGGTCTTGTGCTGTACCAAAGGAACATTCATAAGTCACCATAAAGACAAACATAATTAATACAGGAATGGGTCAATATATGTGCGGCATATAACTGCAACACAATGGCAAGCATCTGTTAATGGGAACATCCATGTAATCATTAACTGTTGCTAGAAGACTGATACCATCTCAACTCAAGAAAAAGAAATGGGGTAAATGGACCCAATTTTCAGAACAAGAATAACACAAAGTCAAAAGGACCTTATAAAGCAGATGCAGTTGTAGGTTTCCAAACCAAAAAAGAGAACATCTGAAACACTGACCATGCAAACCTTAATCGAAAATAAACCTTCAAATTTTTGGATCTGAATGGCATCAACAGCTACCAATCATGTTGATTCTACTATAGATGAGAGCTAGCTTTTCAACCCAGCTCAAATTTAAAAAAAAAACACAACGCTACCCACATGCAACATAGGGGAGAAAGAGCTAAAAGCAATAGGAACCAAGATAATGTAAAGGTCTCAACCAAATGTAGTTATAACTCGACACTCACAAGAATAATCTTTGTTTCGTCCAATTCCCTCTGAATTTTTAACAACTTGTCAGCTTCAGCAGGATCCTGAAGAATTGAAAGGAAAAGACAGAAGATAAAGTTGCTTCAGTTCGTAGCAGCAAAAGGTCAACAAACAAAAATGAGAGAGTTTCATGGCGCAAAACGGAATAGCACATGTATGTTTTCTTTATGACCTTTGCCAAACAAATCTCAAACGAAAGTTAGATACCTGAAATTTGGTGAGAGCTTCATTCAAATAGGGCCAGGGTTGAGTACTATCTGCTTGCACAGTTCTCCATGAATCACCAAAATTCTTCTGGTACTCATCTAGCAACTGAAAAAATTCAAAATATCTTCAACCTATTGAATCAACTTTCCTAATCATCTTTCGTTCAAGAAACTAATTCAACAATCCCCGCACAGCTTTGAACTAAAAAAGCTTACGTAGTTTTCAATTAACACACTGATCCAGAGGACATCCAAAGAAGTACCTAAAAGTGAAGAATGGGGGCCTATTTTCTGTTCACCAGTTGTTTCGTCTATGAACTTCCACGTATGGTTTATGAGCTGGGTTTTTCTTCCCTGTCTTCGCATTTCTTTTCTTTTCTTTTTCCTGTTTTTTTGTTGCTTTCTTTTTTCCTTAGGTTAGAGGCAAAGTGGATGTCTGTGCATTTAGTTGAGAATTGAGATATTACCTGGTTAAGAAGAGAAAATGCACTTCGGACTGGGTAGTGATCATCCATGAAACCCACTACACATAGGCCATTTCTACTGTACGAATGCACTTTGTACTCTGTGAACCAGCGAACAAACAATTCTACATTAGCCACTTCAAGATGCATCTTCACATAAACATACACCAAAAGGAAAAGGGATTTCTAACAGTGGAAATAAACTCTGGGCATGTGCTTCAATAATATTCTTTTAAGAAACAAGGCAGCCCTAAATTATCAAGGTGCTAAGAAGTACACTATTTGAAAGCCCTAGTGAGCGGCTAAAGACATTTCTCACAAAACTTTACCAGCATATATTCTCTAACGAATATGCATAGTGCATACATTCATGATACACACAAAAGGCACCAGAAGAATGAAGCAATCACAATAGTTCAAAAACAATTATAAGCTCATAAAACATCAAATCGGGCAGTAGCTAACCTTGAAGAAGCCAAACTTTATCTTAACAATGAACAAGAAAATACTCTTCACTCTTCAGACTTCTCTATTGTTCCGTAACTTGCACATTTTTACTACAACTTGACAAATCTCCTACAAGCTACAACCAGTATTCGGAAAAACCACTATCCAAATGACCCAAAATCCAATGGGTTTGGCCAAAATCTCCACATTCAATGTATAATTTAAAAAATAACACATCACCCAATTCTTTTTTTTTTCTTTTATTCATTTGGTATAGCAGTATGGAGTGTCCAGGCCAGATTAGGCGCATCCCAGCTAATCCCCTCCCTGATATTGTCAAAGGCAGGCCATCCATGCATGGGACTAGGAAATTCACACGAAATTACTTTCTTGCAGCTTGCCCCAAGAGTTGAACCCTAGAAATTGTGTGGCGAGCACACCCACCAACCACCTGGACTAATATATTTCACCCAATTCAATCCATCCACCCTTCATTAGGAGCCGTTTTGGATGGTGAGAAAGGGGAAGAAAAGAAAGGAGTAAACTTTCTCACCAAATCTCACCACTTTTGGTGAGAAGTGGTGAGAATCAGCATGGACCAATAAAAACTCACCATTCCTCCTCCTTTCTCACAATTTCTCACAATGTTTTATCCATTTCATAAACAAGAAAGAGTCGAAAGACAACGTTTCAATTTCTACCTAAACAAAATAGTGCTCAATTTGTATGACAAAAATATATTTCCTACAAGCCAATTGTCCAAAGCCGAATCAGATCGCGCTTCGAAATCCAAATCCACATCCAAACAAAATAACCAAATTTCACAGCCGTATCCAAACAACAACTCCCATCCGATTCCTTCACCCAAAACACAAAGAATGCACATCCTAAACCATTAGCAAAATAATTCCCCAAATCCGGATCAGCCAACCCTAATCCCAATCAGGGCCGGGCCTGACATTTTGGGGGCCTAAAGCGAAATTAAAGATGGTTTTTTGTTGTTGTTGGACTATTATAAAGGGCACCAAAGTCCGCGTAAAGCGGCAAACTGATCCCAATTCCCACAAACTTACAAACAACGAAATCGTGGTACCAACCAAATGGGAAAAAACCCGGCAGCTTACAATTTCGATTAGGTCAAAATTCTAAGAGTGCCAACTAAAAACACGGCAATTATCGAAGAAAACCCTAATTGCGATAGGAAGGGTTCGGGGAAAAATTGGACCTTCGTGTTGGACGGATTGGCGCTGGCCGGGCGGGGTCCGCTTGGCGACGGTCCGGCCCACGAAGACGATGAATTCCCTGACGCTGGACCGCTGGAAGTATCCGAAGTGGCTGACGTCCGTCGCGTTGGCCAGGATTACCGGGTCGGTTCCCTCCGGGTTGCATTTCAACACCAACAGCCCCGTGATCTTCATCTCTCTCTCCTCTCCCTCTCCCCCCCTCTCTCTCTCTCTCTCTCTCTCTCTCTCTCTCTCTCTCTCTCTCTCTCTCTCTAGCTCTCTCTCCCTCTAGAACTCTCTCTGAAAAGCTATGGAGATTTGATCAGTTTTTTTTGCTGTAATGGATCGCGTGGAGGAGTTGAATTAGCGGTACGGTTGGGGTTCTATGTGGTGCGATGGGAATACTGTTAAGCACGCTGTTGCAATTGCTTACGTGTCACTATGGGTGGACTGTCAATTCAGCTTTTCCGGACTCTGGTGATACCACGTCATTATTATATATAAAAAAAAAATTTAAAAAATCTACCCGCATAGATTTTGTGCACAGCGATTAAGAACAGATCACAGTGGCAAAGTGAACCCTGCTAATCACACAAATATCTGTGCATAGATTTTATTGTGGGGTTTACGATGGGTTCCACACAAACGATTCGAGTCGTTCATTAAATATAAAAAATATTTTTTCAAGGATTCTTGTAAAAAATCAGTTCAATCTAATATTTATAGGTGCTCGATCCAATCATCTAAATTTTCATTCAGATATTCGGATAATGAAAAGTTAGATGATTAGATCGAGCACCTATAGGTATCAGATTGAGCTGATTTTTGGTGGAAAACCTTGAAAAAATGTTTTACATTTAATGAACGGCTCGGATTGTTTGTGTGTGATTCATGATGCAATTGTTTTTGACACTCTACTTGTTAAAGCGCGCGCTGACAGTAATTTTTGAAGCACCAAAATCATTATCCAATATTTTACTCAAGGAGCTTAAATAGGAGTAGTCAACAGCTTGAGTAACAATTTTAGACTCGACATGGTGCGAGTTTTTGAAGCACACAGTTGGACGAACAGCAACAACCCAAGTCATAATATCATTATCTAGGAGCAGGGGCGGACCCAGGATTTAGTTGCAGTGGGGTCAAATATCTACAACACATGTAATTTCGTGGGATCTTCAGGGCAAGAATATTATCTTTTGGGACAAAATTACAAAATACTCCTCAAAACTATACATACTCTTGAGGTATTTTGGAACTCAGGGGGCAAAATTACAAAATACTCCTCAAAACTATACATACTCTAGAGGTATTTTTGGAACTCAGGGGGGCAAAATTACAAAATAGTCCTCAAAACTATACATATTCTAGAGGTATTTTGGAACTCAGGGGGGCAAAATTACAAAATACTCCTCAAAACTATACATACTCTAGAGGTATTTTGGAACTCAGGGGGGTCACGTGACCCCCCTTGCCCTATACTAGTTCCGCCCCTGTCTAGGAGTATATCATTTCTCTCACTAAATCTAAAAAGATCAGTGCTACGAAAACAGATATCCAAACTAAAACATACAGTTGTTGAATGTATGTGGAATCCATAGGATGTTCGTGATACCCGGCCACACGCATAAAAAAAACAGTGGGCACATCTGTATTTGAATGTACGTAGAGACATCATAGCATTTTCAATATATATCGAGATTAATTCAACGATCTTTTGGATTAAACTGGTTGAACGTGGGGAAGTATAAAATGTGGGAGAATCATATTGCCGAATATCAAAAGTTACTTTTTAAAAACGATGTTCATATGGCAAAATAATTTGAGGGTCTAAGAAATGGTAGATGGACGTGTTTAGCTGATTCCAAATGTGCCGACATAACAAAATTGGGAAAGACTACATATGCACCCTCAAAATGCTATAAATTATAGAGAAAATGTTACGAATTGTATTGCTAAAAAGTTACGAATCGTATAAAAGTTACGAGATATACCAAAATGTCATGAATTATAATGAAAATGTTACGAATCGTACTGCTGAAAGGTTATGAATTCTAGAACAAAAGTTACGAAATATACTAAAATGTTATGAATAAATCATAAAATAGGTGCATATAGTACACCCTTTCAAGGAATGTATATCGTAGACTTTCCCAACAAAATTAGGCACGTAGACAAAGGGAAAAGGAGAGAATAATAATGATGGGGTATTGGCGTTTTCATTTCAACTTCAAAAAGTGGGACTAGTGGGGAATTTAGCTTTTGTCAAAAGAGAATACTAGCATTGAAGTGGATAGCTTTTTGTATAGTTCGAATATTACATGTAGTGGGCCCGATGGCAGGTCTCGGACCCGGACCTCAGGGGTGTTTCCGTTAACCAATACGTTATGGACAAGTATTTTTTGTTGTTTAGGGAATGTAACAAAGTCAAGGAGCTTTGGAGTAACATTCCCTCGAGCCACTTAATGAGAGGGGACTCCTAACCATGACTGGATATCCCTTAACTTGCGAAGCAACAGAGACTTGGGTAATGGAAATAATATACCCGGGCACATTATGTTTATCACCACTTTATGGCAAATTTGGAAGGATAGGAACAAAAAAAGTTTTGAGAACTTTGAGATGCCAATACCAGTCAGTGCCGGGAATATTATTTCTTTCTTTTTTTTGATAGGCCGGGAATATTATTTCTTACTCCCAGGAAATTGTTGAAGCTTTTAAGTCCCCCCTCATTACGGGCTCTCAACAGGCATGCCTAATCTCTTGGTCTAACCCAACTGCAGGTAACATCAAGTTTAATACAGATGGCTGCTAGTATGAGGTTAATGGGAGAGGAGGATTTGGAGGCTTGTTCAGAGATCACAAGGGTGACTGGATTATGGGATTTTAAGGCATGAGAACATTTACCTCAAGCTTGGAAACGGAGATCTAAGGCATTTACAAGGGGCTCGAAATCATTCTGGAAAGGAAGCTGGCCAATGTGACAATCAAATTGGACTCCCCTACAGCAGTACATGCACTTGATTACGGAAGGCAACCCAAGTCATCATCCATAAAGTGTGTTGATAAATGAAGCCCACCACATCATGGCTCGGACCAATAACCCAATTATCCATACCTATCGCTCGGGCAACCAATGTGCAGATCACCTTGCCAAAATGGGAGCTGAACACACAGATGAGCTTGTGTTTGTTATGGACATGTCCATTGCTTTGAGAGAGTTTGTTTTAAGGGATAGCCTGAACATCAGGCAAATCCTAGACTAGTGCTAGGTTTTATTATGATTCTGTAAGACTATTGACTATGTGTGTACTCCTTATGTGGTATTCTGTTTCGTAATCTTTAATGGATTTCTATTTGACCTGGAAAAAAAAAATGTTTGCTGCATGGATTGGTTTGGCGCACCAGTGATGAATCGGCCACGTGCCACCGCCAATTTGGCATTCAGCGATCATGCATGACAACACGTAAACGGTTATTTGTGACGTCACTAGCTAGGGGCACTTGTGCAGTACAAGCTAACTTGGAGGCTAAGACAAGTTACTCCTTATAAAGAGTATTGTTCAATACCATGAAGAAATACGCCGTCCTTACTCAATCAAGCTCTATACTTTTCTTCTCTGAATTGGGACTTACTTTGCCATCGGAGTGTCTTCCGGTCTTCCCGACTAGTTAGGCACTAATGTGGTTCTTTGTCTGTAGGGAAGGAGGAGCTCAACCCACTTCCAGATAAGAGATTTGGAGGAGATCTCGATTGAACACCACTATCCCACATCAGTCCTGCTAACAGCAGGGACAATTTGCAGGGACCCGTGCAGAGACAATCGCGTTTGGCCTCATTTCGGGTCCGAAAAAAATTTAGAAAAATATCCATAAATTTTTGAATATTAATTTATAAAGCGCAGTTTGTCCCTACGAATCCAAAAGTAATACTTACCGATATCCGCATGAGCTGATTTTTTACAGGGCCCTATAAAATAATATTCAAAAATTTATGGATATTTTTCTAGATTTTTTTCGGACCCGAAATGGGGCCAAACGCGATTATCTCTGCACGGGTCCTTGCAAATTGTCCCTGCTCTTAGTATTTTTGATCCCCCATAAATGCATGGTAATAGTATTTTTCTTCTTTTGGTGCAGTTGTTCAAATTATGCTGCCTAATTTACTTTTTTCCACCTAACGTGGAGTAGTGAGGAGCCAGGCCAGGATAGGCTTATTTTGGCAAAATGAATGTTCACTATTTGGCATTGTCGTCGTCCATCAAAAATAGTACTACTACTTGAGCGATAACCATTTCCACTCAAAATTAATCTTGCAAAATAGTAATCTTTTGAAAAGATCTTCAAAAGTAGACCGTTAGGATCATCAATGTAGAACATCTACCACGACAATATGCATCAATCCTTAGTCTATACTTTTACCTTCCCGTTCATTCAAGCCATTCAAGCCATCTACCATTCTATGCATTCTCTAAGCAACTCGTTATTGGTTTGACGGTCTTAACTCATTCATTCATTACCAATCACGATTTTATTTGCTGATTTAAAAATCATGACCTTCCGTGATGAAATGGTTCATCAAGCCATTTTTTGGAGATTTCTAACTACATGGCTGGGGTTTCCCGTTGCGTTAGCGTTTTTCCAGTGCACAAATATCGAACTTGTAACACTAGCAGGGCTGAAATACATTAATTTGTAATCTGAATCCAGCTTGACGAGTGTTACTTTCCCTTATCACTGATTGACGTAGAGTTTGTAAAGAGTTTTGAAGACCAAACGAGAGTGTGTTTCCGCTAATCTAAATGGACTGAATGGACATGTTTTCACGGTTTTTTAGGCAGGTCGTTCTCCTCACAAACATCAACTAATATATCATTCGGTGAAAACAACTTGACTATTGTTATTAACCTGAGTGCATTTAGTTTAGCAAAAACATGTACACCAGCAGAATAATATGTGTATGATGCATATAGTTGTAGTGTAGCTATTCGATCGCTTTTATTCACTTAAATGTCAAAGAGGTATAAATGTCAAAAGACGAACAGTTTGCCACCATGGTGGCAAATATCATAAGCACCTAATGATGCCATAAAAGTGACCCAATATGAACCCAAGCGGTATGGTCAAGTGGCCGGGCATGATAAAACAGATATTGTTCATCTTCCATGAAGTCACATGTTCAAATTTCAGGGAAGCCAAACATTCTAAATAATAGGGCCACTGAATGATTATTTTTAACTTCAAGGCCTGGAGATGCACGCAAGCGGACCCGGACATCTGACTATCACAAAGTGATATTCCATTAGGTACTACTAGGGCTGCTCAAAAAATCCGATGAACCGTGAAACCGGTCCGGACCGAACCGATCCGTACCTTTTGGATTTTACCCGTGGATTAATGGTCTGGACACGGATTGAAAAATTAGAAAACCATGACTCGCGGTTCGGTCCACGGATTTTCATTACGAAACCGTGGATTAACCGAACCGAACCGTGAGATATTTATTTTATATAAATAATAAATAAATATATAAATATATGTGTATTTATATAATTAATTGTTAGTAATGTTAAAACTTTTTTCTACCAATTTTAATATTTTATCTTAATAATGGGATATAGTGCAGATGTACATAAAATATATGGGGTAAATCGTAATTTTTTATATAAGTTACGGGTAACCCTAGTTTAGTTTCACTAGTTTGTTTTTTTTCCAGTTTTCCTAATTTCCATTCCTTGTTCAAGCCACCGCCGCACCGTTCTTACTTCTTCGTCTCTTCCTCCTCCTCCTCCTCTCTCTCTCTCCGTTTCTTCAAAGTAACAAGTACTTTCTGGTGGCTGGTGTTAAACTTAATTCTAAATGTAACTTTCTTCCCGTTTAATGGGGGATATAAGTTAAGCTTTATTTTTGCTAAAATCCGTGGACAAAACCGTAACCGATCCGTGAGTCACGGATCGGATTGGAACCGAACCGTAAGACTTTTGGTCCGGACACGGATTTCATTTTGTAAAAACCGTGACTAACGGTTCGGTCCTCGGATTCCTAGAAATCCGAACCGGACCGCGAGCACCCCTAGGTACTACGGGTTCGAATTACGCGATATCTTAGTTGAGGGGATTATGTGATAATTGCTTATACTAGAGGGATACTCAAATGGTCCCTCAAAGCTCAAATACACAAGAAATTATTTTCGAGAATTGGCTAAGCAGTTACTAGATTTTAAGCTGTCCACTTCCCGCCATAAATAGCCAGGAGTACAGAGTAAGACATTCATCTCTATTCCAAAAAAGAGCAAACATGGTTAAATGACCACAATAAATGAAAAGGAATAGTCGACCCTTCTACGAAGAAATTATTGTGTGTTGGATGGTGCTCCAGTGAGGAAATGCCTCTCATATTGATGGTCGTCACGACAACGGTGGTGAAGGCATGCATCAAGAAGTAAATCCAATGACTGTCGTGCGGTAAGGCGTATATCTAGTGGCGGTCCTCCACCCACCCACACAAGCGGAGTGAAGAGTCCGATATCGAAACTGAGCGACTTTTCTTTGTATTTTGTTTTTTTTTTATTTTTTTTTTTGTTATTGTAGATTGTTCTTATTTATCTATATATGATCCTGGTATCGAATTGACAGACTGAACCATGAATTCATTCCGAACCAAGCAATTAGGTTCAATCTTTATTAGCATGATTAGTTGAAAGGAAAAAAAAAATTCAAATCATTTGGTCTACAATGTTAATTTTCATGAGGAAATGATTTTGCCACTCCTTTTTTTGTTAACGCCACTCTCCTGCAAGTGTATTTTTGCACCAAAAATACACTTATATGGGAGAGGCGTTAACAAAAAAGGAGTGGCAAAATCAGCAGCCTTTTCATAAATAATTTACGTTCCAATCTGAGCTGAATCACTACGCTTTGTTGTATAATAATTATGCTTATGCGGAAAAAAGAGTTTGAGTAAATGACTTTCATTGGATTCTACTAATTTTGGAGTGCGAGCATAACACTATTTTTTCAAAGTATTCCAAACTAGTACTACAATTTGCGTGAGCGATATTGAGAGCAGAAGTGAAGGATCTTACTTAAAAATCACGTGACCAAGAACCGAACCAATTCGAGTTACTTGCTCATCCATATCGAGAAAGGCCATATGACGTTCCAAGATTACGCATGAGCACTAGTAAGAGTGCGAGCGTAAAACTATTTTTTCAAAGTACTCCAAACTACGTACACTAAAACTTGCGCGAGCGATATTGAGAGCAAGAGCGAAGGATCTTACCTAAAAATCACGTGACCGAGAACCGAATCAATTCGAGTTATGCTCACCCATATAGAGGAAGGCCATATGACGTACCAAGAGCATCCAATAATTCTTCCCTCAGATGAGTTACAGCCAACTTGACCGGTTATTAATGCGAGAAACGTGTCGAGAGTTATTATGGCCAAATATCTCTCTCTCTCTCTCTCTCTCTCTCTCTCTCTCTCTCTCTCTCTCTCTCTCTCTCTCTCTCTCTCTCTCTCTCTCTCTCTCTGCCTTTGGGGTTTCTTCACTCTCTCTTTTTTCACAAGTTTTTGTTAATCTTTGAGAGTGAATGTTCGTTTCTTTCATCCAACACATCAAGATTCAGGTAAGTAATTCTATTCAGTCTTCATTATTTTGTGTGCAGGTAGGTGTGAATACATGGAGTGTGCAAGTGGGTGAGTGGTACTTAAGAGTACTAAAACGTGGGGTATGGCAATTAGAGTGAGTTATTTTACATTTATCGCCATGACAGTTAGTTTTTGTCGTGGTTAAAATAAAGAGCAATAAAAACTTTTTTGCGGGAGCGATTCTGAAAATCACTTTTGTGACACAGCTTCACGTTCATTACGAAGTGGGTAGCTCCTTTTTATTTTATCCTAATCATGTTGATCAATGAGCAACGTAATGTGGGTTGGATGTGTGAATTAATCTTTGCTTGGAGAGAGGCTAATGGTTGCGCTCATAATCTAGCAAAGTTGGGTCTTCATGAGTTAGACCGAGGAGAGCAAGTGTTTGATCAAGCCCCATCAATCGTGTTGGAGGCTTTGCGCAGTGACCGCGATGGCCTTGGAGTTCATCAAGCTACTGCGTCAAGTGTTTTTGTTTCTTAGAGCCTAGGCCCTCTTATGTACCAAAAAAATAAAATAGATAGAATAGATTATATTTGCCCGCTCTTTCCCACGCGGTTAGAGGGATGAGCCCGCACTAATCCTGAGAACCGTGTGAGGGAAGCTTCGTTTTGCTCAAGCTCTAGTGGGTGATAATAACCCAAATGGGTTTATTCCTTCTTGGGATCCGTCACGAGTTTGAAATCCCTATGATCATGCTCAGGAGATCTGGTATTTGATTCTATGTTGCTTTATGTGATACGGAGTATATGGTATTTTCACCACATTAATTCAAAATCCACACTAATGGAAACTAGGGATCTGATTGTGAAAGATAGCATCTTAAAGAAAAATATATTTGTGAATATCCTTTTATAATTACGTACGTATGTAAATAATTTTTTTGGGTAAATCTGCATATGTAAAATGTTGGTATATATTGAGATGACATTTTCCATTATATTGCTTTAAACTCCGTACTATTATGTCAAGTATATATATTGATTGTACCAAAAAAAAAAAAAAGTATATATATTGATGAAATCATGTAACTGAAAATCGCAAGGCTGTGTTTGCCTTGTGCATTGCAGCATTTGTGGAGGGATTTCTGGAGAGAAGAGGAAAAGGTAAAAGATAATGAGGTGAATAAGCTAAATAAATTTAGGGGCTTTTTGGCTAAATAAGCCAATTGGATTTTTTTTTGTCCTTATTCAAATTTTTTTCGTGTTTGTTAGTTTCGCGTCAATTTTTTGTGGAGAGGAATTGAAAAGGTAAAAAATTATGGTCCAAACCTTTTTTTTAATAAAGACGAAAAAATTGGATTAGAATTACTTATGGCCGCGAAGAATTGCTCTCGGACACGAAAAATTGCTCTTGGCCACAAAGAATTACTTTTGGCCACAAAGTTTTGCTCCTGGCCGCGTAGAATTGCTCCTGGCCACGAAGAATTGCTCCTAGCCGCATAGAATTTCTTCTGGCTATAAAAATTGATGTTGGCCGCAAAGAATTGCTCCTGGCGGCAAAGTTTAAGCCAATTTTTTTTGTCTTTCATTCAAAAAAAATTTAGATTTCGATCGTAATTTCCTTTTACTATTTATATTCCTCTCGTCAAGATGACACAATAATCTAAAAAAATCGACGAAAAATTTTCAAAAGCAAAAAAAAATTTGAGAATAAGGAGGAAAAAAAAAAAGGCAATTGGCTTATTTAGCCAAAAAAAAATTACTTCGCTATCCCTATGATCTTCTTTTCGTTTGGTAAAACCCTTCATAAATCCATGATCCAGAAAGCAACATAGAAGGAAAATGGAAACTTAAATAATATTTTGGATTCTTTTTTCCATCTTTGAAACTTCTAAAACTGAAACTATACTTCAAAAGGGATCAGCAAATATGGAAGGTCGAAAAAGATTTGCCAAAGCCATTTATTGTATTGAATGACAAGAGGGTTTGCTATGTATATGAGCTCTGCTTCTACTTGATACTTGATATCTATTTTCTGGTGTTAGACTTTCCATTAAACTAGTCTCTCTCTTTTTTCCGAGGACCGCAGTTGAAGAAGATGATCAGGCCTTTGTTTTTGGTTTTGTTCTTGATTGGGTGCGTTCTAGCACAGAATGGGCAGCCTTCACAAAAATGGCAGACTTTAGATGGTAACTTTTGTTTCCCTTTGTTTTGTGTTTTCCCCTTGATCTGCTTGTTTCTTTTGTTTTTCACAAATCCGGGCAAGATTTTGCGTGCCTCGACTAATTTCAGAGCCCTGAAGTTAACAACCGGGCAAACCCTCCAGAGGCCCCAAGGTATCGAATGTTTGGCCTCCGTGGGATCCGAACATGCGGCTTCGTGGAGCTTTGCTTGTTTCTCTTCTAACTATTAACATTTAGCGATTGGTTCTCTCGTCTTCGTTCCAGAGATGTGATAACCGAGAAAGGATTGTCTCATGTGATCCATGATCCCTCACATGACACAAAATGAGACCCACCGCGATCCTATTTAACAATCTGGATTGTTTTTTTTGGGTAAGTCTCGATGTCAAAATCAACCATGTAAAAAAATCAAGTTGATGGGATAGTGGCAATGGCTTTGTCAAATCTTAGTATTTGTTTTGAGAGCAATGGACTGTTTGATTTTGGCCATTCATTGTTCTGAAGTCAAATATGATTCATTCAAATGGATGTCAGATCACTTTGATTTTGTGCATGAACGAAGTACGTATCGAGACCCACAAATGAACGGCTTGGTTTGTAAAATGAGACCGCAGTCCATCTTATTTTGGATCACAAGAGAAACCGCATGAGAAATCCTCACATGAGAGGATCTTGATTAGTGATAACTAGTGATCTGTCGTTCCAAAGAACTGCATAGGAATTATTAGCACATTTTCAAAGAAGAACTACTCGTGAACTCATTACGTTGTTTTGCTATATGCTACTGTTATCCATCTTCTAAAAAGAAACAGTTGAGTCTCACAAATACTTGCAGAGATCTCAGATAAAAGTTGAAAGTTGATTCTGCTCCACATTGTGTTGCTCATTACACCGTACAGATGCACCAATGTCGTCTTCTTTTTTCTTGCTTCTCCTTTTTGCCCGCAGGTTCTCAGCCTGTTGTCATAGCGCGTGGAGGGTATTCAGGACTTTTTCCGGATTCCAGCCAGTTTGCGATTTCAGTTGCCAAGACAACAGGCTTGCCTAATGTGGTTATTTTCTGTGATCTTCAACTCACCAAAGATGATGAAGGCATTTGCCAAACGAGCTTACAACTTGGCAATTCGACAACTATATTAGACGCCTTCCCAGACAAACAGAAATCATACAACGTAAATGGACAGGATGTCCGCGGATGGTTTGCTTTGGATTATACGTTTGAGGATCTATATAAGCATGTAACATGTAAGTCTCACAACCCTTCTCTTCTCCGTTCTTGCCTTTTTTCCACCAATAGTATGTTTAGACTTTGTTTGGATTGTGGAAGAATGAATTATCTTTCCCTTTACGTTTTCCATCCCATCCAGTAGTCCTTTCGAAAATTCATGACAGATTGAACCCCATTTTCCTAGTGGTATTTTCTCAATAGTTGAGAAATATAGCGGATCAAAAAATATACATATATGTTTGAGAAATATCGAGTCTTCCCACCTGAGAATCTTTTTCCTAGTGGTATTTTCTCAATAGTTGAGAAATATAGCGGATCAAAAAATATACATATATGTTTGAGAAATATCGAGTCTTCCCACCTGAGAATCTTCTGAAAATTCTGATACCCGCCTGCATGATCATTCGCCATATTGCCACCGTCTGTGGCCTTAAATAGCCTGAGTCAGAGTGTACAAGTGAAGTGTGAGAAATTTGAATCTTGCAACTATATGTGACTAGCATTTGTGTGTTTTTTTCTTCTTTTGAAAAACAAAAATCTTTGGGATTGAGGGCTATTTCGATAACCGGTATGTTTCATCTTCTGCAGTGACACAAAACATATTCTCTAGAACACATTTGTTCGACGGTCTATTTCCAGTAACTGGTGTCCAAGATGCAACAGGCATGGAGCCTCGTCACTTTTGGTTGAATGTTCAGGTACTTCTTTAATCTCTACCACACTTTGTTTTCTCTTCTGAGTTCATGCCAATTAATGCTAATCAAGTACTCGAAACATATCAGCGAATAACATTCCTTTTCTGCTATCTATTGCAGTATCCCGCGTTCTACACGCAACAAAAACACGATCCTGTGCTATACGTCGAAGAGGCTTTGAGAAAATGGAGGATAAACTACATTTCCTCTCCCGAAATCGATTTCTTGAAAACACTGAGTGAAAGACTGAACAAAGCAAAGACAAAGCTTGTTTTCCGGTTCCTAGAAAAGGACACAGTCGAACCCACAACCAAACAGACATATGGTTCGATTCTAGGGAATCTTTCCAGTATCAAGTCATTTGCATCTGGAATTCTTGTTCCGAAAGAGTACATATGGCCCGTGAGCACAGACCAGTTTTTGGAGGCATCGACTACTCTTGTATCTGATGCTCACAAGCAAGGACTACAAGTGTATGCTGCTGGTTTTGCTAATGACAACATCGCTAGTTACAACTATAGCTTTGATCCAACATCCGAGTATCTGCAGTTTATCGATAATTCTCAGTTTTCGGTTGATGGGGTGCTTACAGATTTTCCTTCCACTGCTTCAGCATCAGTTGGTGAGAGACTAGCTTTCGAACTCTTTTTAGTTCATTTTTACTTAAGTAGCTGCTCTGAATCTGTGTTTGGATCGTGGATTTGTAGAGAGATTTTCTCAAAGTGAATGGAAAATGATAGGAAAACCAAAGAAATGAATCAACTTTTTCACTCCATTATCTGCTTATCTTGTCCATGCATCTTCTGTTTCCCCAGCAAACCCTTCCACAAATCCAAGATCCAAACACAACCCAAGTGGGGGTAGGATATGAAACCCCAATATATCCCTTTTATCACATAGAAGGGAACAATTAATCGATTTTTTTTGTTTTGGTTCTCTCTCTTTTTCCTTAACCATAAACTGCTCTTCTGTGATGCAGCATGCTTAGCTCACAACAAGAATGCTAGCAGGCCAGCTAAAGGTGAGAAACTTACAGTGTTTACAGTTGAATCTGAAACTTTGTGCATCAAATCTTTTAGTCTTTTACTGGAAAATGGGTCGCAATTACTTTCGAGTCTGAAATAGTAAGTTTCAAATCGCAAGGAGCAAAGAATTGAATACATCCAATGCAAGGAAAACCGAAATTCGTAGAAAATAAGGAGATTGTTCTTAGTGAGAAACTAGTAGTATGCTCTTTAGAGCTAGATACATCTACATCAGAGTGGACAGAAAACTCGACAAGCGTAACAAAAACTGCAAGGAAAAACTACTCTCTCGTGTTGATTCTGTTTTCCATTTCAGGACCTTTGATCATTTCTCGGAATGGTGCTAGTGGGATTTTCCCAGGGTGTACCGATCTTGCTTATGAACAAGCGATTTCTGATGGAGCAGACATTATCGATTGTACGGTCCAGGTATCGAAAGATGGAGTTGCCTTCTGTTTGGACTCGGCCGATCTCTCAGTAGAAACTACTGCATTGTCAACTTTCCTGGCAAAATCAACCAAGATTCCTGAAATTCAAAATGACGCTGGAATTTTCTCGTTTGATCTCTCCTGGAACGAAATTCAAACACTAAAGCGTACGTAAACTTGAAAAGAAAAGACCTTTCCCCTTACGGATTGAACAAATTTAGGCCTTGAGTTATCCTGCTTACATCGAATTTCTTCCGTTGCAGCTCAACTGAGTAACCCTTTTCCAGAAAGTGGATTGAGAAGAAACCCTGCAAACACTAATAAGGGCAAATTCGTGACTCTATCTGCATTCTTAGAACTTGCTCAGACAAAGGCAGTTACTGGGATTTTGATCACCATACAAGTAAGTTTTCATCACATCATATTTCCTTTTAGTTTCTGATTCTCTATCAGCACTTTTTATCTAGTCTTTGATCCTCCTTGGTAAACTTTTTCGTTCTGTCTTCAGATTTTGTTTTCTAGAGATCTGAAAGTCATGTACAAAAATACATGTTCGAAAGCTACTTTTGCTTCCAAAACGCCGTAAAAGTTTCAAATGGTGTAAAATTTTAGGAAACGAAAAGGAAAGAGGGTTTTTTACTGTACGAATTTCCATTTTCTCCTCCCTCCCGCACCACCTGCGCCCAACTCCCTCCTCTAGCCACCTCCTCACTTCTATCAAAAACAAATTATTGAAAACGTGTATGTTTCTCGTACATAAACATAAACAACGAGATCATGTTTCCCTTCATTTAGTAGGCAGAAAGCAGAAAACTTGCAATGTTACCAAATACCACCCGAGCAAAAGAGGATCTCCTATGGGCGCTTGAAGATCAATGTAGAAATGTTATTTTTGAAGGGGATGCCCTGGAACTCTGGAAGTAGTTAAAGCTTGCCAGAATGCAAAAGAGGATCTCTCATGGTAGATAGCCCCTTTGATGAAGGATATTCTGCTTGTGTTTGATAAGCCTTTTTGGTGTTTCTCTAAACTCCAAGGGCAACAAATCAAAGTGCTTATGAACTGGCTGCTTGGGATTTTTTTACGAATCGAAGTGCTCATGAACTGGCTGCTTGGGATTCTTTTTTTTGGATTTCAAGGATGCTGAGTGGTGAAGAACTTCCAGAATT
This sequence comes from Rhododendron henanense subsp. lingbaoense, assembly GCA_020567845.1. Lineage (NCBI taxonomy): Eukaryota > Viridiplantae > Streptophyta > Magnoliopsida > Ericales > Ericaceae > Rhododendron > Rhododendron henanense. Next base: position 55,309,600 of record CM036312.1, read on the forward strand.
GGTGGCCAAAGCTATAGACGAGGAGTTGGCCGTCTATCTTGTTTCTTTGTAGTGTTTTTGTCTGTCTTCTTTTCTCGTTCTCCCTTTCTCTTACGCTGTTCTTAGCAGAAAAATGCCACCGAAGCAATTCTTGTCAAGGAATTTTCCATCTTAATGTTGTGTTCTAACATCTACACTTTCTCTCCTAGAATGCTGCCTACCTAGCATCCAAGAAGGGTCTTGTCATAACAGATGTTGTTGCCACTGCCTTGGCCAACGCCACCTTCGATAAACAACGTACTCAGAAAGTTTTGATCCAGTCAGACGACACTCAAGTCCTTTCAAAGTTCATGAGCAACCGGAATTTTCAAAAAGTACTGTTAATCAACGAGACAATAAGTGCTGCACCGAATATGACAGTGGACGAAATCAGAAAGTACGCGGATGCAGTTTCAATCAGAAGACCCTCAATGATTAAGTGTTCTAATTCCTTCACCACGTCTTTCACCACTGTCGTTGACGATATGCACGCTGCGAACATATCGGTTTATGCCTTTCCTTTTAGAAACGAATTCGTCAGCCTGGCGTTTGATTTCTTTTCGGATCCGATGATGGAGATCGCAACTTATTTGGCTCACGATGGTCTCAGAGTCGATGGGGTGATGACGGAGTTTCCTGCTACAGCAAATGCATACTTGAGTAAGTTTACGAACCTTATACTCTTGTGTTTCTGTGAAATTTTCAAGTGTCTAAATGCAAAGAAATTATGTGGAGTTTGCACTGTGACCTCTCAAAAAGGTATGCATTCAATCTGGGGATATTCTTGTGAGTTGTTCTTCCATCATCGTTTAGACTAATGAATCGTTATTGATAAGACTGAACATGATACTCCTTACCAAACAATACATCTGAATGCCAATATAGATGTAGGCATGCAAATTAAACAGCTAGTTATTGGTACTCCTAACTCCTAAGCTACCATAATAGTATGAGATAACCATGTTGCGTGTGCCCTTCTTAGTCGAGGTGCTCACAAGCTAGTCCGACATCCGGTTATCAAAAAAAAGTGTACATGTACCTCTGTCAGGAGGTACTTACTTGGGTAAGAGTATGACATGTGTGAGAGTCAAGCTAACAAGTAATATCCAACCAAGTATGTCCATGAGTTGAAGTCTACCCTATACTTTTTGCACGAAGTGTTCTACGACACCTTATAGACGCTACTTACTTGTATGACAGAGGTACAAACATTTTCATTAGAACCTTATTGCATTCAAGAAAGATACACAGACGTATAAACATTTTGTTGTTGCTCGTCGTTCTTAGAAACAGGAAAGAGATTAATCTGATCCCTACAAATGTGTCACATCTGATGCCAGTGCCCAAGTTCATGTACAAACAGGAAAGTGATTAATATGAGTCGTAATCAAACAGCTTAACCCTCTTATTGACGGAATCACAGACATTAAACATCGATGTAAACGTAGAAGTTATTGTGAGAATTCTACATTCATCACAGAAGCAACATTTGAGATATACTTAACAAACAATTCACAGGTTGAGTTCAAAAGCTTGTGATAAAATGGTACAAATGCTCGAGAACATAACGCAACTGTCATCTTTGGTTCTTGCAGGAAGCCCTTGTTCCAACCCGGACACGAATTTGTCATACATCTTACCAATTAGACCAGGAACCCTACTTCACTTGGTTCCACCGTCCATTTTGCCGCCTGCAGAAGCCCCTGCACCAGTCCTCGAAGTTGCGGACGTCGTCGATCCACCACTACCAGCTGCATCCAACGGCTCTGCTTCCACGCCTGCCACTGCCCCGGCGGGAAAATCAGGCGCGAATGATGCCAAAAGTGTTGCTGCTGTGGGTTTTCACCTATTCACAATCGTGTTGGCTAGTGTTCTTTACATGGGATCTTGAAACTTGGCTAGTTTGGTATGAAAGTACGGTTTTCTTGAGGTGAATTTATCCTAATTCTTTTGTAACATGTAAATACCGATCGGAGATTAGATATATTACATGCTTGGGTGTGTTTTTGAAGGAAGTTCAGATTAGAACCATCCAAATTGAGAAAACTACATTGTACATGTTAAAACTATGTCACCTAGAATGCAGATCGTAACGGTATAGGGAACTGGAGCGGACACGTGATTTGCCACATGTCTAACTTGTGGAACGCTAGGGTGGACTTGATAACAAAATCAACTTACCCCTACCAAGTGATAAACATCTGGTAAAACTAAGTATGATTTTCAATATTCTTCATTCAAAATTTCAAATTACATTTCTAGGGATATACTGACTACACTTTCTCTCATCAAAATTTCATTCACTCTAGATCTTACATTAAAAAGTTTCGAAACAATTTCGGGGATCGCTTTTGGGTTGCTATACTTACCATTTTGAAACGGAAGTGCACCATGTTTCGGAACACTTGTACCAAAACATATTTGCAAGGGCAGTAGTGGCATTCCGTAGTAGTAGCATTCCGTAGCAGAATAAGGGACCGTCTGGTTAGAGCATCTCCAGTAAGCTCGTTTTTTCTTCATTCTCGTCTAATCCGACGAGCCAAAGCCCCAAAATCGTTCAAAACCCACACGCAGCAGCATCGTCTTCGTCCTCGTCAACATACCCTCCGCTACAGTAGCTCGTCGGTCCTGGCGTGCTACTGTAGCACTCGTCCCCAGCGATTTTCCCTCTCTCTCTTCTCCCTTGCCTTCACAACCACCAAATTTGACGTTGTTGCGTCGTCGGCGGCATTTGACTCCGGCAAAGGTAAGAAAGGTTACCCCTCTCTCTCTTCCCTTCTTCTTCTACGATCTGGTACAAATTTTCCGGCAAGGGTTTCCAATTTGGATTTTCTGATTTACCGAATTCCGGCGGGTTCTCTTCTTGCTTGGTTTGTGTGTGTGAGAGAGATGTATTTGTGGTTTTGTTGGTGGTCTGTGATTTAGTTGTTTGATTCCGGCAAGTTTTCCGTTCAAGATGGGGTGCCAGTGACTGTTTTTTATTTTTAATCAAAAGGAGTTGGGATTTGAGTAGTCAATTGCCTAGGTTGTTGGGTAGTAAAAAATTTTGGTGGCTAGACAAAGTAAAATTGTGCACTTTTTCTAGACAAATTGCTTAGGATGCCATTGAGACTATTGGAGATGCTCTTACCCTTGCTTATCTTCTAAAGCATTTCGCTTACCAGTTCAGACCTAAACCATTGCATGTTCTGCTTATCGTTTCTACTTTCTAGCCTTTCTTTTAGCATTTACCTGCTCATATTGGATGTTCTTGTTCAAGTGTTTTTGGAAGAAGAGTGATGGTCTTGAAGAATTATCTGGATTTTGATGGTATGATTAATAACTGTGATGATTAAACCTTAGATGTTAGTAATGCTCTGTTAATAATGCTCCTAAGGCTTCCAAAAAACAGATCAAAATTACCCATCTTTTTCTAGATTTTGGGTACATTCACACACAAATCCTTCCTCGAAACCCAAATCAGAAGAGAGAGAGGGAAAGAGAGAGAGAGAGAGAGAGAGAGAGAGAGAGAGAGAGAGAGAGGCTCAGATTCGCCTTTATTCAGACAAAAGAGGACACCGCCATGGCTGCAAAACAACAGTTGCCGTGAGTGAGAGATAAAAAGGCCTTTTACAAAACCCCAATCTCTCAACAGACCCTCTGTGTTTGCCCCGCCAAGGCCAAATTTAGGGCCTCAAACGCCTGTTTTTTTTTTCTGAATTCATCATCACAGCCTCATATAAGTGGAGAGAGAGACAGAGAGAGATAGATAGATAGATAGATAGATTCACCATTCATCCCAAGTACAGGATCCTCATCCGATACAGGGAGAATGGCATTTTACAGCCACTTCAATGCTCCGTTGTTCGGTGTGGGTGTACTGAGGAAAAAGGGGTGTGTGAATACAACTTCCCCAGGGCTGTTGGTAAAGAGAGGGACGGATTGGTGAAATCATCGGCTCTCCGACGATTGATCAACCGCCGCCGTCGTCAACAGAGAGGGGCAACCACCCTGAGAAATTCCCAGATCTCTGTGAGCGAGCGAGAGAGCCTCATACTTAAACTAATGAGATTTTATGAAGCCCTAATTTCAGTCATTCCTCCGTATTTATAGCATGAGAGCTGCTACCCACACAGACCTTTTTAAAACAGATCATGCACACATCACGATGTGTGGCCTATTGCGGATTCCACACAAAAGATCTAATTCGTTCATTAAATGTAAAATACTTTTTTATTGGACTTCGCAAAAAATCAACTCAATCCGATATCTATAGATACTCGATTCAATCATCTATATTTTCATTCATATTTTAGGATAATGAAAAGCTAGATGATTGGATCGAGCATTTATTGGTAGCAAATTGATCTGATTTTTTACGGAGGCTCTTGAAAAAATATTTTACATTTAATGAACGGCTTGGATCATTTGTGTGAGACGCGAACTAAACCCCACACCATGATCTATGTACGATTTATTTAAAAAGGCCTGTGTAAATAGACTTTATGTTATATCATAACCCTTCTATTTTTACATGTTTCGTTCTTGTTGGAAGGGTCCGATATTTTTTGTCTCGAAAATCCAATGTGCCTCTTGTCGAGAGATTTTTTTATCGTTGAATTTAAAAAATTCTTTTTAAAATTAACGGCCGAATAATCCGTCATCACAGAAGTTTCCTCACAAAGAATGCTGGCTTGGAAGGGGTTTTCCCGTTTCACCTTGCTTCTTAAATTTACTAGTACTATATGTTTTTTTGTATTTTTGCTCTTCTTATTATTTAGTACCTTTTTTTGAACACTCGATAGATGTCTAGTCTAGTCTACTTCTAAGGGAATCACTAAGCGGCATTCGGCCAACTCCTAAAGAGAATCGAACGCTTACCTTCCATATAAAAGAGGTGAGAAAGTGTTATTAGACTACAAGCACGTCAATATTTTTGTTTAACTTCACTTTATATTTCTTAAATTGATCATTCATCTTATCAGAATAGTCTTAAAAGTACAAAAATATGACCAAAAGTTTAAGAAAAGACACTAAAAACAAAAATAGTTAAACAAAGCTCCTCTTTCACCCAATTTTATCTTGCAAAAGAGATTTTTTATGAGATGCATATTACGGAGTTCAACTGTACTGTTAAATTGAATATCCAAGCACATTTTTTAGGCATGTTCCATTTAATAACCAAGTTGTCTCCATTTCAAAAAACCAGCTCATTTTATTAAACAAAAGCATGTTTCATTGAAGAAGAAAGTAACTTAAATTCTTCTTTTGGGAAATATGTTTGTCTAGCTGAAATAATTAAAGGCTTTCAATTGTTTGTTTTTCCAAAAAAATATAGTTCCAATGTCATGCCTTTCTTTTTCTTTTTCTTTTAATGTCATGCCTTTTATTTAGTAGAGAGATAACATTGACAAAGCTACCCGTGGCCTCTTTATGCAAAATATTTTGGCCATTTTCATGGCAGTGTTGCTCTCTTGCTTCCTCACCATACCATAATCAAAGTTAGTTTCAATTGTCAGATAATCAAAGTTTGTTGTTCACGTCGTGAATAAGTTTTTCTCATGTAAAAAAACATTTCATTCTTCAAAATTCCAAGAAGATAAACAAAAGACTATATGAATTTATTTATCATGTCGGTAAAAACATTGTATATTTGTTGTTAGTGTTTTTTACTTTTCGTCTCAACTAGAAAATCGAAGAAGTAAAAACTTACAACTAATTTTGGAAATAATTCAGAGGATAATGGAAATGAAAAGAAAGACTTTTTAGCTAGTAGTTTTTTTTTTTTATCCTTAGCTAGTATTTATCATTACATTTTTGCACTCCCTTTAAATGGGTCCATTTTTTTTTCCTTTTAGTGAACAAAATCCACACAAAAGTTACAAAAAATGGAGTGCCTTTATTTAAAAAAAAGAAGATGAAGATGAAGAAAGAAAATCATTTCCCTTTTCAATTTCCCCAATTTGAGGGGATTCCAAAAGATGTCTTTCACAAAGAAATATACATATATGTACGTATATACAGATCAGTAGAGAAGATATAAAAATGATGGAGAAGAAAGGGGGAGGCTCAGATCTGTATGAGATGAGGCCGAGAACACTAACTCCGCGATGGCTGCAACCACAGACGAACCGGGTTGCCCCGCCAAGAAACGGGTCGGGTTCTCTAAGCCCGACTCTAAAATGCTCTGGAGATCTTAATCATCATCACAGCCTCTTATGGAAAACACGTCCTTGCCATCATTTTCCGTAATTATTCAGGCCCCGTTCCGCTAAAGGAAACGAGATAAGTTTAAGTTAAGTTCAAAAGAATGCAGCCTTAAGCATCATCATCATCATCATCGCAGCCTCTAATGAAACATTGTTTTGGTTCTGCTTGGTTTCTGGATTCGTGGAGCGATGACTGGCGAATCGTAATTTACCCGACCGACACCAAGAAATCCATCAGCTTCATCAGTTTCGCCGCCACAAACACACACACACAGTATTAGAGAGAGAGAGAGAGAGGAGGGTTGTTGATTTGGGAGGGAGAAATCATGGGCTATTTGCAGAGAGGGTCAACCACCCTCAGGAAAAATCCACAAATCCTCTCCGCTGTGCCTCATTCTCGAGCATTTTACCCTAATTTTTGTGATCTGAAGTGCTGTACTTATACTGGCTGAAACTTTACTTTATTACCCTGCTTGATGACCCCTTATTTACGGATTGAAGAAGGGTGCAAGGGGGAGGGGTAAGGGTCATCATTTGGCCCGTCGGCCCGCGGCCCGTCCAAAGCCCGCCCGGCCCATCGGGCTCTAGCCCGGCCCGGGCCCGTCCAACGGGCGGGCTAGCCCAGCCCGTAGTTTGTAATGGGCGGGCTTGGGCCTATGAATTTTTACTCGGCCCGCTCGTAGGCCCGGCCCGTGAGCCCGCCCACAAGCCCGCCCGTGGTACCTGCCCAATAGCCCGCCTACGGGCCCGCCCATTAGCCCCAAATCCCACAAAATCCTTTTTTTTTTCCCTTGGTTTAGTTTCTACCCAAGGAAATTTAAGCCCGCCCGGCTTTTGGCCCGCCGGCCCGTCAATTGAGTAGCCCGTGGGCCGGGCTTGGGCTTCAATTTATGATAAGTAGCCCGGCCCGCCCGGCCCGAAAAAAAGAAAAAGCCCGGCCCGGCCCGGCCCGGCCCGATGATGACCCTTAGGGAGGGGTATGTTGGACATTACCCTCCTTATTATTGGTTGAAATGGTGTGGATTCCACCATAAAGTGATATCATGTTTACCATACAATACACTTTTTGATAAGCATGACATTACCTTGGGATGAGATCCACACATTTTCAACCAATAGAAAAGAGGGTAATGTTCACCCTCCTTAAGTGGAAGGTGAACAAAACTCAACTCGTTTTTTTTAATTGAAATGGCTTTTCAGTATTTTTGGACAAACCTTAGGTGGCTCTAAAGCTGTGTTCCAAAAACAAGTTAAGAACTTATTTTTTGTTGAATAAGAAGGGTTGTTCCGGTAAATAAAAAGGGTGCTTCTTATTTTGAAAGAATTTATTTAGGTACCAATGGGTGCCGGGAGGGAAATCATACAGGCGGCCGCGCCGAGTATATACAGGGAAAAGGGGTGCTCGGATCAAGCACCCTACACACCTCGGATGTCGTTGATTCCCGCAATGGCCCCCTCGGTTTTTTTTTATAGAATTTTTGGACGGCTTGGATCGGCCGTCCGCTGGCCGGAGAAGGCCGGCGCGGCCGCCGGTACGATTTCCCTCCACCGGCGCCTAACACAATAGCAACAGTCTTATTTTTTGTATACGGCAACTTCAAGCTCAAAAATCATGTGTTTACGCAAATAATTTTCCTATCACTATGAATCTTGTTTGATAGATCTCATTGAGATTTTTAATACGGTGCAAAAAAAAAATCCCATTTACATTTTTTTTAAGTTTGAAAATGTGAAGTAAACTTTTTGTTTGAATTTTGTGGAAGACCCTTCTTATTTTTGAAATTGAAGTTGCAAAATAAGTACTTATTTTGTAAGAAGATTTCCGGAACGGGGCCTAATTCAACCACAACCAATGGGTATCAAACTTCTGTCCACGGTATTTGAACTCGTAACTTCGTAGTGCTAAGAGTTACTTACTACATAACCATTTGGCCAACTGTTTTTGATTTTATTTCTTCATTCAACCGCCTTAGAAAAACTAAAAACCAAATTTTCGTTTTGATGAAGTATCCTTTAGTGTACCTTTGCTTACAATTTTACTCAAAAGAGCTTATATGATTACGGAATATTTTGACATTTAGCAAACTTTTTTTTTTTTGATCCGACATTTAGCAAACTAAATTCCATTGCAAGAAGGCATAAGGAGAATTCCAAGAGTGATTATTGGATGCAGATCAAAAAAAAAAGAGTGATTATTGGATAATTACTCTTATATCATAAGATTCATAACCCTTGCTCCGATCTATTTTTACGCTTTTCGTCCCTGTTGGAAGGCGGTTCGATCTCTTCTGTCCGACAGTTCCAAAAGCCGATGTGCCACTGTGTCGATAGTTTTTCGGCCATCGGATTGTGTGATTTTTTTTTATGTTTTAAATTTAACAGCCGAAAAATCTCTCAGAACAAAGGTACAAAGGTTTTCGGCACAAAAGTTCCTGTCTCGGTTGGAAGTGGCTTGGAAGGGGTTTCCCATTTCACCCTTGCTTCTTAAATTTACTGTATACTATGTTTTTTTTGTATTTTTGCTCTCTTTTATTCAACTTTTTCTTGCACGCGCAAATAGATGTCTAGTCTATTTCTAAGGGTACCACTAAGCGGCATACGGGTCGGTCAAGTCCAAAGGGCATCAATCATCACACCAAACATTAGCCCTTCTCGCGAAATCGAACCCTCACATTTCATTATTTCATATGAAAAATGAGAGAAAGTGTCATCGGGCTACAAACCCGTGGAAATTTTTATTGAACTTCACTTTATTTTTCTTAAATTGATCATCCATCTTACCAAAATAATCTTTAAAAAGTATAAAAATATGATCAAAAACTTTTATAAAAAAAAACACTAAAAATATGACAAAGCTACCCGTGGCCTCTTTATGCAAAATATTTTGGCCATTTTCATGGCAGTGTTGCTCTCTCGCTTCCGCACCATACCATAATTAAAGTTAGTTTCATTTGTCGGATAATCAAAGTTTGTTGTTCACGCCGTGAATAAGTTTTTATCATGTAGAAAAAATATTTCATTCTTCAAAATTCCAAGAAGATAAACAAAAGACTATCTGAATTTATTTATCTTGTTGGTAAAAACATTGAGAAAACGTATATTTGTTGTTAGCCTTTACTTTTTAGCTAGTAGTTATCATTACGATTTTTGCACTCCCTTTAAAATGGGTTCATTTTATTTTTTTTTCCTTTTAGTGAACAAAACCCATACAAAAGTTACAAAAAAAAAAAAAAAAAAAAAAGAAGAAGAAGGAGAAAGAAAATCATTTCCCTTTTCAATTTCCCCAATTTGAGGGGATTCCAAAAGATTTCTTTCACACAGAAACATACATATATGTACAAATATGTGTACGTATATACAGATCCGTAGAGAAGATATCAAAATGATGGGGAAGAAAGGGGGAGGCTCAGATCTGTATGAGATGAGGCCGAGAACACTAACTCCGAGCCATGGCTGCAACCACAGACGAACCGGGTTGCCCCGCCAAGAAACGGGTCGGGTTCTCAAAGCCCGACTCTAAAATGCTCTGGAGATCTTAATCATCATCACAGCCTCTTAAGGGAAAGAAGGGAGTAAGGAAAAATGACGGCCAGGGCGTGTTTCGTTTTCCCAAGGAGTAATTATTCAGGCCCCGTTCCGTTAAAGAAAACAAGATAAGTTTAAGTTAAGTTCAAAAGAACGCAGCCTTAAGCATCATCATCATCACCATCGCAGCCTCTAATGAAACATTGTTTTGGTTCTGCTTGGTTTCTGGATTCGTGGAGCGATGACTGGCGAATCGTAATATACCCGACACCAAGAAATCCATCAGCTTCATCAGATTCGCCGCCACCACCACCACAAACACACACACACCCACAGTATTAGAGAGAGAGAGAGAGAAAAAGGAGGAGGAGGGTTGTTGATTTGGGAGGAAGAAATCATGGGCGATTTGCAGAGAGGGGCAACCACCCTCAGGAAAAATCCCCAAATCCTCTCTGCCGTGCCTCATTCTCGAGCATTTTACCCTAATTTTTGTGAACTGAAGTGCTGTACTTATAGTGGCTGAAACCAGAAAGTCTATGGGTACAGAAATTTGATACAGATTTTGTACATATATTTTTCGTGGGACCCACTACGGGTCTCGTACAAATGATCCGAGCTGTTCACTAAATGTAAAACATTTTTTCAAGGGCCTTCGCAAAAATTCAGCTCAATTCGATACTTATAGATATTCGATCAAATCATCAAACTTTTTCATATCCTGAAATCTAAATGAAAAATTAAATGATTGGATTGAACACCTATAACCTATAAGTATCGGATTGAGATGAATTTTTGTAGGAGTCCTTGAAAAAATATTTTACATTTAATGATCTGCTCGAATCATTTGTGTAAGACCCGTAGTGGGCCCCACAAAAAATCTATGTACCAAATTACTGTACCCGTAGACTTTCAAAGTAAAACTGCTACAAAGTGACTGATGAGGACTCTGTTTTTTTTAAAATTGAAATGACTCTTCAGTAATTTTGGTCAAACCATCGGAGGCTCTAATTCAACCACAACCAACCAAAATGGATATCAAACTTCTCTCCACGGTGTTTGAACTCGTAACTTCGGAGTGCTAAGAGTTACTTACTACATAACCATTTGGCCAACTGTCTTTGATTTTATTTCTTCATTCAACCGCCTTAGAAAACTAAAAACCAAATTTTCGTTTTGATGAAGTATGCATTATTGTACCTTTGCTTACAATTTTACTCAAAAGAGCTTATATGATTACGGAATATTTTGACATTTAGCAAACTAAATTCCATTGCAATAAGGCATAAGGAGAATTCCAAGAGTGATTATTGGATAATTACTCTTATATCATAACCCTTGCTCCGATCTATTTTTACGTTTTTTGTCCCTGTTGAAAGGCGGTTCAATCTCCTCTGTCCGACAGTTCCAAAAGCCGATGTGCCACTGTGTCGATAGTTTTTCGACTGTCGAATTGTGTGATTTTTTCTTATGTTTTAAATTTAACAGCCAAAAAATCTCTCGAAACAAAGGTACAAGGATTTTCGGCACAGAAAATCCTGTCTCGGTTGGAAGTGGCTTGGAAGGGGTTTCCCGCTTCACCCTTGCTTCTTAAATTTACTGTATACCTATGTTTTTTTGTATTTGTAGACACCCTATTTTGGACTTTCCGGAATAGTTTATTTACGGTCTTTTGATTCCCCGATGATGATTAAAGGTCAAGAACATCCCGAGTTTGTGAATGAGTTTGAGCTTTGAGCGTCCCGAACCTCGTCCAAACCCATTTCAAACCCTTGTCGAACCCTCAAGCCAGAACCAAATGGCCTCAACAAAACCCTGCTGGAGTACGCTGGTGGTGGACTAGCGTGCGCAGGAACCACTGCCACGTGTCAGTCATTACTACTCTCTGGCGCACGCCACTCAACAAGTGGCGCACGCCAGTCAGCACTAGTCAAATCAACCTTTTCAGCCAGCTGGGCGGGAGCCTCTGCAGCCGCCTGACGTCAGCTGGCAGCCCCCTGATCATTACTCCGGCCAGAACTGTTCCCTTCTCTATCCATCAATTAGTCCCATGCATTAAATGCATGGGAGCTTCCTCCAAAGCCTCACCACACCCAAACAGCCCCTAAGGACCTGGCTGATCAGCCTCTCCCTCCTCCATAAATACCCCTTTTGCATTCATTTGCAAAGGGTTAGCACCATTAAGAAAGGGGTAACTCTTTAAAGTCAAGCCATCCTTTGTCTTCTTCTCCTTCATTGTTCTTTGCTTCCTTTCTTCCTCATAGAAAGAGCAAGTGAAGAACACACCTTCCACAGTCCATAACCATCTCTACATCCATCCTCCATCAACCTCTCTCAAACTCAAAGATCCAACTCACATTCAAACTCACTGGCAAAGGTATAATACCTCTTGCTCCTGCTTTCTGTTCTGACCCCTGAGGGGGGCTGGCAGGGTCAAGGCTGGTAATCTATACCAGTCCTGGCCCTAATGCTGGCAAGGTTTCAAGAACCGTATACAATGATACGTGGCGCACGCCAGTAGTGATGTACCGTACGCCAGTCATGGTGGTATGTGCAACACTGGCGTGGGGATCATGGATCATTGTTTTCTTGCATTATTTAAGCTTTGATCACCCTGTTGCATGCTAAAACTAGTTTATAGCTTTCTGTATTTAGAACTGCTTTCTTTCCTATCTATATTTATTGCTTAGTTTGGCCTTCTGGGTCCCTCTGGTCCTGTTCCAGAGCCCAGAATGTGCAAAGCCAAAGCATTGGAAACAAGAAAGAACTGGCGTGCGGCCCTTCCTTAGTGGCGTGCGCTGGTTGTCTATATTCCAGTGGCTTGGCCCTTGCATGGATCTTACATCCAGGCCTTTGATCATCCTCCCCTCACTGTTTAAGGGGTTTTCTGTCTATTTGGTGGCTTTACACCCTTTTAATCTGTTTGTAATAGCTCATTAACTTCTATAAACTGTGTGGTTTGTCCTGGGTGTGCACTGGTCCTTTCCAGAGCCCAGAGGGTTGAGAGCAGAAGCTGTGGTCTTAGGCCTACCGGCGCACGCCAGTCGTGGGGTGGCGCACGCAGGTCATGATGGCATGTAGTGGCCTGGCCAGTGCATGCAGGCTTGATCCTATGTGCAACATGTCACTGCCAGTGTGTTCTAGTCTGTTTAAAACGTCCACAAAAGCTTGTTCTCAATCTATTATACTTGTTTAGGTCAACATCAAACATCCATAAACATTTTGTCACATCCTTGAACATAAACTGCAAATGTGTTTACAGTTTTAATCCCTATTAACTGTTCCCCCGCCCTAACTGGTTAAAAGAATGATCAAATAAAGAGAGAAAAGCAAATGTTTTATAAAACGCCTGAGTAGAGACCGGTCTTCGGACTGGGCGAGAGGGGTGCCATAAAACCCTTCCCCTCTCGTAATCTGGCTCCCGAACCTCAAGATCGAAGGTGACGACGGTCCAGTCTACAAAAGCCTTTTTCAAAGTCAAACAAATGCGATCCAAAACATTTTCAAAAGAACGGTTTCTTGGGTACAAACCGCAAAACCCGAGTGGCGACTCTCTGATCTGCGAAGCACTTCGCCGCGCTTTCCGCGAGATAAGGGCGCACCCGGAATTTCATGCCTAAAGCACGGGATTTTTTGGGGCGTGTGCCCACAGTATTTTTGCTCTCTTTTTTATTCAACTTTTTCTTGCACGCACAATAGATGTCTAGTCTATTTCTAAGGGTACCACTAAGCGGCATATGGGTTGGCCAAACCCAAAGGGCATCAACCATCGATCACACCAAACATTAGCGCTCCCGACGAAAATCGAACCCTCACATTTCATTATTTCATATGAAAAATGGGGGAAAGTGTCATTAGGCTACAAATCCGTGGACATTTTTATTGAACTTCACTTTATATTTCTTAAATTGATCATCCTTCTTACCAAAATAGTCTTAAAAAGTAGTACAAAAATATGATCAAAAGCTTAAAAAAAACACTAAAAACGAGCTCATTTTATTAAACAACTGTGCAGTTAATTGAATATCCCTACACATTTTTGACGCATGTTCAATATAATAACCAAGTTGTCTCCATTTCAAAAAAAAAAACAGCTCATTTTATTAAAAAGTATTGTTCCACTGTCAATGCCTTTTATTTAGTACTGAGATAACATCGATAAAGCCACCCTTAGCATCTTTATTCGAAATCTTTTGGCAATTTTCATGGCAGTGTGGCTCTCTTCCTTCTGCACCATACGATAATCAAAGAATTTTCTTTTTCTTTTCATTTGTCGGATATGTAGAAAAATAATTCATTCTAAGAAAATAAAATTCAAAGAAGATAAACAAAAGACTATATGAATTATTTATTCTTTTGGTAAAAACATTGTATATTTGTTGTTAGTGCTTTTTACTTTTCGTCTCAACTAGAAAATTGCAAGAAGTAAAAACTTACAACTAATTTTGGAAATAACTCAGAAGGACAATGGAAATAAAAAGAAAGACTTTTTAGGTAGAAGTAGCTATCAACCCACCATATTTTACAATATACTTTTAATAAATAAATAAAAAACTTTTATCTTTTTCAATGGGTATTAATTTTTTCTCTCTTTTTTTTTAAATTTTTTTATAAATGCTCTCATTTTATAGTCTTTTAGTGGACAAAATACACACACACACAAAAAAAAAAAAAAACTTCTTTACAAAAATAGGGTGGATTTATAAATTAAAAAAAAGTGAAAATCATTTCCCTTTCAATTCCCCAATTTGAGAGAATTCCAAGAGATATCTTTCACACAGAAATGTACATATAGGTGTAAATATATATACGTATATACAGATCACTAGAGAAGATGATGGGGAAGAAAGGGGGAGGCTCAGATCTGCATGCGACGAGGCCGAGAACGCCAACTCCGCCATGGCTGCAACCACGGATGAACCGGATTGCCCCGCCAATAAACGGGTCGGATTCTCAAAGCCCGACTCTGATGCTCAGGAGATCTTAATCATCATCACAGCCTCTTATGGGAAAGAAGGAGTAATTATTCAGGTCCCGTTCCGCTAAAGGAAACAAGATAAGTTTAAGTAAAACACGTCAGTGGCCGTCATTTTCCCTTTTAAGTTAAGTTCAAAAGAACGCAACCTTAATCATCATCATCATCATCGCAGCCTCTTGCGAAACATTGTTTTGGTTCTGCTTGGTTTCTGGATTCGTGGAGCGATGACTGGCGAATCGTAATTTACCCGACCGACACCAAGAAATCCATCAGCTTCATCAGATTCGCCGCCACCGCCACCACAAACACACACACACACACACAGTATTAGAGAGAGAGAGAGAGAGAGAGGAGTTGGAGGAGGAGAGGGTTGTTGATTTGGGAGGGAGAAATCATGGGCGATTTGCAGAGAGGGGCAACCACCCTCAGGAAAAATCCCCAAATCCTCTCTGCTGTGCCTCATTCTAGAGCAATGCCCTAATTTCTGCGAAGTGAAGTGCTGTATTTATAGTGGCTGAAACTTTACTTTATTACCCTGTTTGATGACCACTATTTACGGATGGAAGAAGGGTGCAAGGGGTATATTGAACATTTTACAATGTATATTGAAGGAAAATAATACATTGGCACTCCAAAAATTGATAGAGGCACTATAAAAAAACAAAGAAAAATAGTTTTGAAATTACACTGATTTTAGAATGTCTGTATCAATTTTTAAAATGTCAATCATTTACCTTATTGAAATGGCTCTTCAAGATTTTTGGTCAAACCATATGAGGCTCTAATTCGACCACAACCAACCGCAATGGATATCAAACTTCTGTCCACGGTATTTGAACTCGTAGCTTCATAGTGCCAAGAGTCACTACTTACTACATAACTTTTGGCCAACTTGTCTTGATTTTATTTCTTCATTCAACCGCCTTAGAAAACTAAGAACCAAATTTTCGTTTTGATGAAGTATGCTTTAGTGTACCTTTGCTTACAATTTTACTCAGAAGAGCTTATATGATTATGGAATATTTTGACATTTAGCGAGCTAAATTCCATTGCAAAAAGGCAAAAGGAGACACACATTTAAAAAGAAAGAAAGTACTACAGACACGGAAGGGCAAAGACACCTTTGGGCACAGATGTGTGATATTCAGAATTGATCGATGCACTTGGGTCACACATAATACTTATGGTATCTACACACGTTAAATAGTTCCGAACACATTTATATCCCTTCATCCATGTTTTAAAATGTTAAATGAGTTCATGAAAGATGATTTTTTTATTTGGTAAATTAAGATGGGTTATTTTTTCTTTTGGACAAAGAAGTTTTTTTTTGGAACACGTTAGAAATTCATTAATATCAATAAGGATTACAACATACCGTGTGGCTCTAAAACAACTCGAGAAAAACCTATTGCACACAAGATAACAAAATACACAGCCAAATCAAATGAAGGAATCAAGTCCAGCGATAAATTGATCAAACTGGCAGAAGTCATAGCTGTGCATGCAATGTCGATATCTAGCCAAAGATGGAATCAATGGGGGTCTAGTGGCGGCGACCGCCACAACAAGAATTTTAGAAAATGCAATTATTATATGTAAAAAAAAAAAATTATGCCCAACTTATATAGTCTCGTCACCACTAGATTTTTTAGTATACATTTCGCCATTACTAGGGTAAAATCCTGGTTCCGTCCTTGTATCTAGCTGTCATGGTAGTTTCACAATTGACGATACTTTTCACAAAAGACCGATCGATGCCAACCTAGTGCGTTGTTTTTCTACATTTTAACTAACCTTCTTTGATCATCAATGTGGCAATAGTACAAAGCCCACATTTTTGCCTTGCGAGTCCACTAGAGAGCCCACATTGATCATCAATGTGGTAAAATCACTTTGAAGAATCCTTGTGAGAGGCCCGCGGTCCAAAATTGCTTCCCATTTGTTAATCACTCCGTATAACTAGCTTTTATCTTTATTAAGCAATGCAAAGAAATTATAGATTGACATAACAAGAGAAAAACTAGTAATTACATGTTACGAGTACTAATTAATCAATGCCAATACTGGGTTGCATTACCTTTGTGCAGTTGGGATTTGAAAAGAAAAGTGGCTTTTAGAAAGCAAAGCTAAACAAAAACTGGCCGCATAAGGAGGGTTTTTATTTTTTATTTTTTATGTTTTATGCAACTACAAATAAGCCAAAGATCAACTTTCTCAAGCTTAGCTAGTTTATAGAGCGATCTTAAATCTTTGACTTGAACTTGTTTACTAATAATTTATCCAGTCGAGCTTAAATAAGCATTTGTCGAGCTGAGCTTCGAGCTATTCCCGAATAGCTTGGTTCATCAACAAACATGAACATGTATGATTTTTCTTTTCTCTGTTTCTTTTTTGTGCGTTTCTGGTTTAGGACTCATAGGTTTTCCTTTTGAAAACAAAAACAAAGGAGGAAGGGATTTCTAGTCCAAGTTAATGGAAAACAAATTGGATGTCCAATTTGATGCATGTTCAATTTAAAGCATGTTCCATTATAGTGACCAAGTTGTCTTTCATATAATGTGTTCATCAGTGGGAAAGCGCAATCTGACTTTTATGAGTACTTGAAAGCAAATAAGAAGGCGTCTCCTGTGCCGAAAACCTCCACTCGTGAGATTGCAACTTGGAAAGGGCCAGGGAGAGGCGTGATTAAGATTAATGTTGATGCCGCGGTGTCCAAAGAGTTGAACACAATGGGAACAGGAGCAATAGCTTGTGACAAGTATGGTGCAGTGATTGGGATACGAGTGAATACTCAGAAGGGTCTTAATTCGCCAAGGATTGCCGAGGCTTTAACGATTCGGGAAGGTATTAACTTGGAGATTGCTCTTAATTTTACACACGTGATTATTGAATCGGATGTTGAATCAATCATCAAGAGTTGTGTTAGTTCGAATAACCCGCCTTCTAATATCGAGGTTTTGGTTCATGACTGTTTATCTCTCAAGGAGTTTTTTTTTATTGTATGTGAATTTAGTTTTGTCAAACGAGACTGTAAAAGGGCCGCACATGTTTGTACTAAACAGGCCCTTTCTTGTGGTTTGTCCGACATATGGACTTCCATCTTGCCCCCATGGGGTTCGTCACTTTCTGATATATAGGCGTTTCTACCTGTCAGATTAATAAAATCTTTTCACTTTTGTCAAAAATAAAATAAAATATAACGTGTTCAATTTATTAAATAAAAAACATCCTTCATTGCGGAAGTGGGGGAAAAAAACATCTACTGATAGAAAGAAGGTACTTACAGTCTTACATATACTTCTTGGGTAATTACGTTTGTTTAGCTAAAATAATCACAAACCTTCAATTGTTTTTTTCCCAAGAAGTAAATGGTCTTACACAAGGGGATGTTGCCAAGCACAGAGCAGCCAATTAGGTCATTCTTCTGGGCAATTAACGGTAAATTCAATTCGAGCCGTTCGTGTCGAGATGATTGGTGCTTAGCACCGCTTTGCTAGAATGTCACTCAGCAACATCCCCTAATTTGTTTGATAGTTCTAGGTATTGAAGCTACTACGAGCCTCTTTATTCATAATCTTTTTGCGCTTATTTGTTTGGTAGTTACTAGGTATTGAAACTACTATGAGTCTCTTTATTCATAATCTTTTTGCGCTTTTCATGACCGTGTCACTCTATTGCTTCCACATCATACGATAACCAATGTGAGATTCATTTGTAGAATATGTAGAAAAACTTACTTTTATTAGAAAAATTATTCAGCAAGATAATCAAAAATCGACTACCTTAATTAATTTATCTTTTTGGTCAAAGATTGTATATTACTATACGAGTATTATATTTCACTTATACTTTTAATCTTTAGAAAGTCTGTGGACACAGCAAATCTGTACACAGATCGTGCACAAATTTCTATGTCTATGTGGGCCTACTACAGGTCCCACACAAGTGATTCGAGCAATTCATTATGTTTAAAATACTTTTTCAAGGCCCCCCGCGAAAAATCAGCTCAATCCAACACCTATAAGTATTCGATCTAATCGTCTAACTTTTCATTCTATAAAAACTCGAATGAAAAATTAGATGATTAGATCAAGCATTTATAGATATCTGATTGAGCTAATTTTCGTAGAGGCCCTTGAAAAAATGTTTTAAACATAATTAACAGATTGGATTATATATATGGGACCCTTAGTAGGCCCCACAACGCAATCTGTGCACAGATTTGCTGTGCCAGTAGCAAGGTTCTTTAATCTTTTTTTTTTTTTTTTCTACTTTCCAAATCCCCAATTGCGAGGATTCCACAAAACTTTACCCATCTCTTCCACCCCTCCCATTCCCCTAATTTACCGTGCATTTTCTCCAGTAAAAGATCCTCAAAATAAATGGGGAAGAAAGGTCTAATAAAAAATATATATAAAAATAAAGGGGGAGGCTCAGATCTGTGTAGAGGAGGACTGAGAACAGCGACTCCGCCATGGCTGCAACCACAGTCGCCCCGCCAAGAAACGGGTCTGGTTCACAAAGCCCGACTCTAAAATGCTCTTGGGATGTAAATATCATCACAGCCTCTCATAGTAAAGGAGAAATTTTTCAGTGCCTCCATGGGAATGTATACGATCCCTCTACGTTCATGGAACCCTTAGCGGAACGGGGTCATAGGTTAGGGTTTTGGTTTCTGCTGGTCTCCATTGTGGAGCGATGATGGCGAAATGCAGCTTACCAGCAATCATAAGCAGAGACAGCGAATCAAAAAGAAGAAGAAGAAGAAGGACAACAACAACAACAGATCACCCCCGCCGCCTCCACAAACACACACACACAATAGAGAGAGAGAGAGAGAGAGAGGGCTGTTGAATCAGGAGGGAGAAATCATGGGCGAATTGCAGAGAGGGGCAACCACCCTCGGAAAAATCCCCAAATCCTCTCCGCGGTGCCTCATTCTCGAGCATTAACCCTAATTTTTTGGACTGAAGTTCGGTATTTATAGGGTGTGAAAGTTTATTGTCCCTTCTACCCTGTTTGACCGCTTATTTGCGGCTTGAAGAAAGGAGAAGGGGGCAACGGTGGAGGGGTATGTTGGACATTGTCGACATGTTTTTTTTTTGTTCGTTGTGTAAAGAATTAGTGCTAATGTGCTATAGAAAGTGGCCCATGAGAATTGAAATGAGCATTTTGATTGACATGGAAATATGTATATTTTCTTTGTTCAAAAAAAAAAAAAAAACCATAAAAATTAACCAACTGGAGTTTGCTCGATTGCCTAAGATTCTTGCGTGTTATGAAATCAGGAGTTCGAATCTCCCCATCTGCATGAATGTGTTCTTCCTCTTGTATTTGTTGAGAAAGAAAGTGTGATCTCCCTCGATTGCCTAAGACTCTTGTGTGTTATTACGAGATTAGGAGTTCGAATCTCCCCACCTACACGAATGTGTTCTTCCTCTTGTATTTGTTGAGAAAGAAAGTGTGATCTCCATTAAATTTGACTACTAAAAAAAGATACTGCTTCGACCACAACCTCGCCTCCGAAAGAGGTTGAATTCCCCGAGCGTAGGGCTAGGTCATTGTCAGCATAGATACCGGAAATCCGGAATCGTTCCCACAGAGAGAATCTCGATAGCTTGTTAGGATTTGTAGATGTAAGTGTTTCCGGCGTTAAGCCGGCCAACTATCGGTTTTGCTTTGACAATGGATGAAAAAGACTAGAAACTCGGTATTGATAAGAATTAAAAGCGGCAAGGCATAGAAGTTCATAACGCCCGTAACTTAGGCCAATTAACTTTTCTCAACGAAAAGACGGTTGAATCACACGGCATAGGTTATCAACCGGAAGATTTAGCGGTTAAAAAGGTTAGACTTGATATAGAGTTTGAATAACAAGCTAAACACAAGGCGTGACATCGCTCTCGAAACCATGTGAGCAAGCACATGATCACCGGAGATTAACAACGCCAAGACTTGTATTCAAACTAAACATCAAAGTCATGAACAAGAAGCGTAGTTTGGAAAGCGAGCAAGTTCTTTGGTTCTCTTGGCAAACACGAGGCGAGACATAGCTCACGGAACCATATGAGCAAGCATATGATCACCGGAGGTTAACATCGACAAGTTTTGTTACATAAAAGGCGAACCATGCACATTTACAAACCGAACCTCAAGCCAAGAGTTGAGAAAGGCAAGATTAACTTAAGTCATGAAGCGTTATTCACCTCATGGCCAAGCCTAAACGACTACTCACACATATTAAAAAGACTAGAAAGCATGCTAGAAAAGGTAAACATATTAAACCGATAGAAACGAAAATAAACTTGATTTATGTAAAGATCTCAACCGTAGCTACAACATTAATAAACGAGAAAACAATAAACAAGAAGGACTTACTAGAGTTCTTAAGAAATTAAGCTTGAAAACAATGGAGATTTCCTAGGAAGAAGAAAGACTTAAGCCTAAAGCTCTAGGTTAAGACAAAAAGTGGAGAGAAGGGTATTTAAACAAGTCCACCTCTCTCTCCACGAATATCTAAAAACATACTAAAAGTGGAAAACATTCCATAAATGGAAAGTCCAAAAAGTAGCAAAATATCTGCATAAAAGAAGCCGTATCGATACGGCAAA
The DNA here is from genome assembly GCA_020567845.1 of Rhododendron henanense subsp. lingbaoense. Classification (NCBI taxonomy): domain Eukaryota; kingdom Viridiplantae; phylum Streptophyta; class Magnoliopsida; order Ericales; family Ericaceae; genus Rhododendron; species Rhododendron henanense. The sequence continues at coordinate 55,330,920 of CM036312.1, forward strand.
AATGCCCGTATCGATACCAGTTCTCTACGGCCAGCCCTTGCTCTGTATCAATGATGTATCGATACGGCTGTTTTGCCCGTATTGATACCACAGTGTTATCCCTGCATCTTGGCCTCAGCTTCAGCAGACAGCTCCCAGCAACTTCCAGCTCCTCAGCACTTATTTTCATTCTCTAAATTTAAGTAAAGAGTAGTCTTTACTTTAATTTTATTTAATGAAAATAAGAAAGTACCCCCCATTTGGAAACAATGACATTACCAGAATTTCAAGATTCCAATTAAATCAAAATGTCAACCCCTCACTTTTAGTGTAAAATGGAAAACTGCACGTTTTTCTTAAGACGAAATGACTCAAAACATGACCTTGCTCTTTAAATAAAACCTTGCAACTTTGTAGTTACTCTTAGAAAAATTCAAGGATCAATTACCGCCATTTTTAATCTCAAAAATCGATACTTTTTCAGAAAGTCATTTTTCCATACTTAGACAGATTTTAAGGGGCCGACAGGGTCTTCGGGTACTTGGAAGCACTTGGGCCATTCATGGCGTCAAACTACGCCTTATTTGCACGTTTAACCTGAAACACTCAAAAACCACACCTTACGTGCAATATCGCTATAAAAGCTAAATAAACATAAGTAAAAGCAAGATAGAACGGGACTGGTCGCACCAATTATCTACAATATTGGGTGCTCATCAGATACTAGTTTTGGTTATCTACATGCCAAATTATGCTTATTGGTTTAGGGGTTGCTAAGTTTGTGGTTATATCATGGTGAACTATATTTTGAACCAATATTATTAACTTTAGAAAAAATTTAATTTTGGTTATACTACTTTTGAAGACACTCTAAGGAGACACAAGTAAAGGAAGGAGTAATGTCACAAAAATAAACAGAGAATGCATCTCTGTTTAGAATCATTCGATTCGCGTAAGTTAAACGCAATGCACACAGGATCCAAGCATTTGATCCAGAACACGCCTATGCCCGTATTTGTGTTTCTCCGTATGTGTCTATAGCATTTTTTTTTTGTGGAAAAAGTTGTCCAATATTTTTTTTTAAAAACATCATAACAAAAGTTGTGACGAGTCCATTTAATTTTTGGAAAAAAGACCCTGTTTTTTTGAACATATATACTAACCTTTGATAGTAAGTTACCAAAAAAAATTAAAAAACTAACCTTTGATAGTTATAGTCTCTAGCTAACTGAACAAATAAAATGAGAAAATGACGGCCAAGGTCGTGTTTTGATAATTAATACTCCTACCTGCCAAGGACATGCTAAGAACATTTATTAATATTGAAAATATTTTTGATGGGTATTAATTAAAAATCATTCTGGACCGTCATTTTCCCAAATAAAATTGGACTAATCCAGTGTTGCATTGTGAGCCCACTACATAGCACACATTGAACCCAGTCAATGAGGTGGACTTGCAAAAATGAATGAATCTCTGGGCTTCTATGAATCGTCATACACTCTTATCTAAGGCCCAATTCAATACTTCGACCATGTCCCCATTCCCCAGGTTTCCATGTCCAAATGCTCAAACTTTTTAATTTTGGCCTATATTAATCTCATACTTTTCTCGTACAACAAGTCTATTGGTACAGCAAATAGGAACAAAATTTTTATATATTCTCATACTTTTCTCGTATCCTTGTGAAGAACAATGTAATCTAAAAAAATTTCTCCAAGATAAAAATTTGGTACATCTCCTTATCAAGAAATGAGAGATATCTCGTTAATAAATATGTTTCCACGAAGAAATAGAACCTCCACGTTGCTTATCTTCCTATAATTTAGTATGTGGATGATTTATAAATTTGTAACGCCCCGATTTTTTGGAACATTAAATAAATAAAATTTAAAACATAGTTTGTCATTTATTTAAATAAAGAGGATAATTAAGTTGTTACAAATCCAAATAGTCTTATAAATTCAAATTACATTATTCCAAATTTCGGAAAGGGTACTAAGATAATTTCTACTCCTCAGGGCGTCCGTCTTCTTCTGCAACCATCTGTCCTGCACCAAACTCCTCCAGACTGTAGTACCTTTCATGTCCGTCTCTATTATCCGGCATAAGATGCCATGTCCACAAAAAGTAGATCCGATGAGCAATTAACCTCAGTAGCTAACTCTTACCCCTATGTCCCTTATACTAACAAAAATAGTATATAACTTTGAATAGTAAATTTCAGGAGTCAACAGTTCAACTCATAAAAATCAAATCAACAGATAAAGTGTCAGTGTCTTGTCAAAGTTTTATCATCATCGCAGCGTATCGAAATTCGTGTTCTCATTTTTCAAGTATCGATTCCACTTTCCATCTTACTTCCTCGAACACTGGTTCCGCTGACCATCTTTCAGGACCTACCGTGTGAGACCCGACTCTTATTTTAAAAGAAAAGAAAATTAGTCTTATTAAAGGTGAGTTTTATCTAATTATTGTTTTATGAGGGCCTTTAATGTAACTTCCTAGAACTATAGTGTTTTAGTTGCAAAAAAAAAAAAAACATTAGTTCTCAGAAAATTAAGAAAAGGAATACAGTTCCAGTTTCAAAAATCCACATCCCAGCCGTTAAAGCCAAGTTCTTATTCACAACCAAATTGGGTGCTCGAGTCTATCCTCAGTACCTAGTTCCAAACTCGAATTTGTGGTTAAGATTCCATCCTCGTTCAAACAACAATAGCAGTTAACTAAAAAAAAAAAAAATTTCGTTTCTTTTATCAAACTAGAGTTCAGTGGTGACCTAAACCCATTTATAAATTATCACATCCCGTAAAAACCAAAATCCAAACCCTTCGACACCATTAGGTCTAAATTGAATCAAATTTAATAGGCCAGAAGAGAAAATTTAGATTACCTACTGCATATCCACATGCACACAAGCATCCCAATATGTTTCCACGTGCACACACAGCACAACAAACTCTTTTTTTTTTTGCAACTAAAACCCTATAGTTCTAGGAAGTTACATTAAAGGCCCTCTCAAAACAATAATTAGATAAAACTCACCTTTAATAAGACTAATTTTCTTTTCTTTTAGAATAAGAGTCGGGTATCACATACCGGGCTCCCAGGCTAAATTCAGATTTTGCCACCCAAAAGCACTGATTCCGCTGACCGTCTCTTTTAAGACCTATCGGGCTCTCAGTCTTTGATCATTTCACCATTAACAATGCACACACGTCACTAGTTTCGCTGACCATTCTTTCAAGACCTACCGGGCTCCTAGGCCACACACGCACCCCGAGTCATGATTCCGCCGACCATTCTTTCATGACCTAGCTGGCTCTCATGCTCACACACGCACACCCAAGCCATGATTCCACTGACCATCTTCAATGGACCTACCGGGTTCTCATGCTCACACAATCATCGACCTTTCCTCTTAACTTTTCCTCGTTTCTACTTATAATCAACTTTTCGGTTTTTCGTGTCTCGTACACATGCATCATTTCGCGTGTTCAACATTATTCCTCCGAAACTTAACATGCAACAATATTTAAATTCCAATACCCATGCTTTTCTACTGTTCAATTCACGAATTTCAACAGTACAAAACAACATTACTATTTCGTCATTAGTAAACGTGTCTTACAACCGTTCACTTAAACTTTTATCATGTAATAATAGTTGGGTTCTAATTTCAGTAACTAGATTCTAAGTCATACTTTTCTTAACTAAAAATAAATAACAGCACGTGAAGCAAGTCTGAAACATTTCCATCATACAGTCAAGACATCATTTTCCAGTTCCTACGTGGTATACTTCAATTATCATTATTATGTCTACATATTTTTACATGTGAGAAAACAAAACTTCAATTTTTTTTTTTCAATCTATATATTCTAAATACATTATAAGTAGGAAAGAGGTTTCTACCTTGCTTCTAGGCGGTGGTGGGTTGAGTTACGTCGGGTCGGGTTGAAATGCAGCAACACAGCTTCGTTCAATCTCGGATTGATCGGGAAAAAAATCCTAACTTTCTATCTTAAAAAAAACAAAACTTAAAAAAAAAATTATGGGAAAATATGTAAAATGGATTGAAGGGTGGTGTATGGCTAAAGGCGGTGGTGGAGATGTCATGGCCAAATTCTCTTTTGTCGCTCCCTCGGCCCAACACCTCTCTCTCTTTCTTTTCTCTCAAACTTTATAACAAAATGGAGTAAGACATGTGTGAATAGAGGTGTGTGGAATTAAAGAGAACAAGGGGTATTTATAGGCGATTGGGGTCTCTCTTTCTCTCCCAAACTAGGGCCGAAAGAAAAGAAAGGTGGGACCATGTCTTGTGATTGTGTAAGAGAGTTTAATGCCATCTTATCTCCTTTCTTTCTCCCATCTTGGCCCCTCTCTCTCTCTCTCTCTTTCTTGTCCACTAGATTACTAAAATAGGATAGGTGGTGTTTCACTTTTAGAAAAAGAGTTTTTTTTTCAAACGGAGGTAATTTCAAATCTAAAAATCATGTGTTTACGTAAATAATTTTTTTTATCAATATGGATCTTGTTTGATAGATTTCGTTGAGATCTTTTATACGGTGCAAAAAAAATTAAAAAATTATTTTTCATTTTCATTATAAAATTTGAATAAAAGGAACTTTTACAAAAAGAACTTTTAGTAGAACACCACCTAAATACAATCATAGGATAGGAATAATAATAGGATAAATATATAATTGGTGTGCAATTGCATATACATGTATATATACACATATTAGTGTGTATACATGCAAACTAAGCATATGTGGATATAGGTCTGTCAACGGATCGGATCGGATCGGATCCGATAAGACTTGATCCGATCCGAATCCGATAAGATTCAAATCCGATAGTGGTAATCCGGATCCGATCCAAAAATCTGAATCCGATCCGAAAACTTTTTTACTTCAAAAATTTTTGCAAAAATAATAATATTTAAAAAAAAATTTTATTTTCCAAAAAAAAATAAAAGAAAAAATTGAAAATAAAAATACAACTTCTTAAACATTTTTTTTTCAAAATAAAAAATTTACAGTTTTTTTTTAAAAAATTTATAAAAAGTTAGTAAAAAAAATAAAGTTCGGATTCGGATTCGGATTGATAACGGATTTAATCCGATCCGATCCGGTCTAAGTTAGATTTAGGGTTTAATTATGATTAAATAATCTAATTAATTTTAATAAAATGATGATTAAAAAAATTAATAATAAATATTTAATCTTATTGATAAAAATTAGGATCGTTACAACCTATTGCCTTAAAAAAAATTTCGTCCTCGAAATTAGGTACACACTACGTCTGAAAAGGGTGAGGAAAATTTTCTCGCATAGCGTCTTCTCATTCCTAGGTGGATTCTTCCACCCCTTGACATTTCCATAGAACCCGTACCAATTTGATCGTCTTCCTTTGGATATTTTTCTCACTGTGATCCTCAATTTCCACTGGTTACTCCTAGAATGTTGTGTTTTCGTTAAGGGGAATGCTGTTAACAAAAAAGAGAATGGCTGCGTGAATATCTAGTGTGATTAATGATGCGTAATCATCGTTAAGACTGCGTTTGAAGAATGTTTCAATTTACAAGTAAAAAATGGAGAGTCTAGCCACACCGACTTTAGGTACAGATCTAACACAGCAAAGTTACGTGGCACACCTTGTGTTAAAAAACGGGACCCACCCATTCTCTCCTCCTCAAATTGTGAGTCCAACTCAACTTTTTTTTTTTTCTCTCTCTCCCTCTATATTGTTCCCAATAAAACAAGTTGTCTCTCCTCCTTCAACGTCACCATGTCCGGTGATCAAAATCAACGCCGACCACCCCCGCCACCCATCCTCCTCCCTATCCGTCTGCTCCTCTCTTCCCCGATGTGGCACTACAAGTGTAAAAAAGATGGGACCCAACCATTCTCGCCCCTCAAATTTGCCCCAATTTGAACCGACCTTATTTTTTTCCAAAATTGAAACCAGGGGAGAAACAGAGTGAATCCAACATATCTTCTCTCTATGTTGTTCCCACTAAAATAAGCGCGCGTGCGCTCTCTCTCTCTCAAACAAAAAAGAAAGTTGTTCTTCGGTAATCTGTATTAAGGCATTAGCTCAAGTAAAGCCTAAATCTGGTGAAAAATTTTTGTTGGAAACCCGCGCAAGTGCATTTTTCTCCTCTATTTGAATTTATTGCATGTTTACACTTTGATTTGGTGTAACCAGGCTCAGATCTCTATGTGTGAGAGAGCGAGAGAGGCTTTGATTCTTTCTGGGTATCGCCCACAAAGAAAAATGCATCGAATAAACGTGAGATGAAACTGGATAAATTAGTCGAAACCAGAAAAAGAAAGCAATATTGACTACAACCATTAGTCCATCACCCCCAATTTGGCACAAACTTATGGCCTTAAATCGTATTACATTGGGTCACCTAGAGTTATTTGAAGTTGGGGAATGCTAGATTTTTTACGGATTTCGACTCAATTAATTGCTAATTGATCTGCACGTGTGGGTTTGGTTGGGTGAGGGAAAGAATGGATGTGTATGAGAGAGAGAGAGAGAGAGAGAGAGAGAGAGAGAGAGAGAGAGAGAGGGTGATGTGATGTGGTTAGGTTCATCTGCGCTAAAGGACGGTAAATGGAATTTTAGCAAGTAGAAGGGAGAGAAATTGGGGAAGATAGGAGTGAACAGAGGCATGGGGAGGAGTTATGAGGGGTGGTGGGGGTGGTCAGCATTGGTGTTGATTGCCGGGCATGGTGATGTTGAGGGAGGAGAGAGAGAACTTGTTTTATTGGGAACAACCTTGTTCTTTTTGCTTTTTAAAAAATTCTCTCTAGATTCTTTCTACTTTTAATATTTTTTTCTCTATCTATTTCCACTTATAATCCCTACTATTTTTTAAAAAAAATTTCAAAACACAGCAAGAGAGGAAAAAAGTTGGACACACGATTGAGGGGAAGAGAATGGATGGGTCCTGTTTTTTAACACAAGATATATACATGGTACATTGAAAGTTTGAAGCATAATATATATACGACTGTTCAAGTCAGAACGTTTGAATTTTGTTTAGATCCGAACTTTTGCTCTTAGTCGTTGGATTATGTTTTCAATAGTCCGGATCTGCGAAAGATTTATGACCGATAATAAGTGATTTATGAGTGGTCATAAATCTTCTGCCGATCCGAACTATTAAAAACACAATCTAACGGCTGAGATCGTGGTCCGAATTTTAACTAAAAACCAAAAGTGCTGCCTAGAACTATATATATATGGCATAAATATGCCTTATTATATGGAGTATTATATATTCATCTCTCTCTCTCTTCCTGTCAACTTCATCGTCAAGTCCCTGAAATAGAGAACACCAAAGTTAGACGATAAGATAGGAATTGTCAAAGTTCTTAATTTTCTCTCTTTGTCTTACAATTTTATTCTCTTAATATAAGATGTATATATCTCAAATAAATATTTAATCTACCTATGTGCATAATTATCAAAAAAAAAATCAAGTCTACACCAAATTAAATACTCTGATTACGAGTAGTTTTTTTAAATAGGGGAAAAAAGAAATTAAAAAATATTGGAGTACTTTTTTTTCTTCTGTTCATGTAAATATCACATGTCGGTAGACTACTAAAATAATACGGAGTACTATTGTATGTGAGCATGCAGCAACTAGGGCAACAAAAAACCGTGCACTTGCACCGTTATGGCACTTTACTTTCGGGCGTCAGAGGTCTTACGTAAAACTGACGATGCATGGCCAAAGAAATCTTTTCGTTGAAAAACCAGATGATTTGCACATCCTTCTTTCATTGTACTATTTATAGTATTAATCAAAAAGATATAGTACCTATTTACGGAGCCGTTTAACATAACTGAATGATCTCAACTGTACGTTTCGGCGTTGAACGGCTCGGATTAAAAATAATCTTGTAACGGTAATCTCGATCTATTACCGTTAAGAGATTAATTATTGTCGTCCAAAACACTTTTGGACGGTCGAAATTGAGCGCCATAACTTGTTTACCGCTACTCTGTAAACATCTCTTAATAAAATAGTGACTCCACTCTACTTTACTATAGCTATAATTATACTGAACTACACAAATCACCAAACAAGATAATTAAACTTCAAAAAACCATATATTAAGTTAAGATCTATTCAACACAATTTCAACCTCCAGACCAAAAGTGGATTATTATTTATAAACTACTGGAATATCAACGGAGGACTTACCGGATATGAAACTGTCTTAATTAGATGGGGAAGAAGTTGTTAATCGCTGCGAGTGTGACATACTCAACGAGGAACCATCTGCAAGCCCGAAACAAAAGGTACGCGAACCCACTAGCGAAAATCCCAAGGACGATTTTACCGAGGAACGAATGTACCATGGAGTATAATGTGGAGTACTCCGGCTGTGGAGGCGAGGAGAGAGTGCTAGGGGATGGTGGTGCCGGAGGCGAGGAGACAGTGGAATGGGGTGGCGGCAGCGGTAGAGATGGAGGCGAGGAGGAGAGAGTGGAACGGGTTGGTGGCGGTGGGGAAGAGGAGACCGTACTGGAACTGGGTGTTGGTGGCGGAGGCGAGGAGGAGAGAGTGGAATGGGTTGGTGGCGGCGGGGAAGAGGAGATAGTACTGGAACGGGGTGTTGGCGGTGGAGGCGAGGAGACTGCGGAACGGGGTTTGGGCAGCGGACGCGAGGAGACAGTGAAACGGGGTGGGGCTGGGGGTGAGAGGTGGCCGTGGCGGTGTGCAACGGTGGAGAGAGAAATAAGTGAATTTGAGATCATAAGGAGAAAAATGAATGATGTCACCATTTTGGGTTTGGAGGGGAAATTGGCCGGGACGAGGAAGAAGAAGAAAACAATAGAGCTGGATATTGTCCAAGGGGATGAAAGGAGTATTTATAGATGGCATCTAGCACTACTCGTCAGCTACGTATAGCACTACTCATCAGGTAGTAGTTTGATATTGGCAGAAAATTACCTCTAAGTACAGAAAAGTGACACTTAATTCCTATTAAGGAGAGATGAAATACTTAATTACCACTAAGTCCATTTTTACAAAAATACATTTAACATTAATAGAAGTGTCACCTTAGGGTTTTAGGGTATGCTAGGGTTTTATGGTACCCTAATGGGTACCCTAAAATCTTAAGATACCCTAGGATTTTAGAGTTTTAGGGTACCCTAGGGTTTTAGGGCACATTAAGATTTTAGGTTTTAGGATACCCTAGGGTTTAAGGTACCCTAGGGTTTAGGTTTAGGCGCTTTTATAGAGCCCTAAGGTTTAGGTTTAGGTACTTTCATAGGAGTTTTAGGGTGCACTTTTCTATTATTGAGTTTTAGCGGTTTAGGCACTTTCATTGGGTACCCTAGGATTTTAGACACTTTTATAGGGTACCCTAAGGTTTAGGCACTTTCATAGGGTGCCCTAGGGGTTAGGCACTTTCAGTATTTAGGGTTTTAAGCACTTTCATAGAGTTTTAGTGTTTCATTAATTAGAGCAGATTTGGTGGGATTTACTTTCTATTTTCTGGACCTAGAGGTAAATTGCCCTTCGATTGGTGGAATCCACAATTGAAATTGTTGTAGATTTCCTTCCAAGGGGATGAAAGGAGGAGCAGAAATGCTACGAATGAAAGGAGGAACAAAAATGCTAGGGATGAAAGGAGGTAGTGGGCCCAAGGGGATATGAAAGGAGGAGAAAAATGCTAGGGATGAAAGGAGGAGCAGAAATGCTACGAATGAAAGGAGGTAGTGGGTCCAAGGGGATGAAAGGAGGAACAAAAATGCTAGGAATAAAAGGAGGAGCAGAAATGCTAGGGATGAAAGGAGGAACAAAAATGCTAGGGATGAAAGGAGGAATAAAAATGCTAGGACATGTAGTAGTAAACCCACGTAAACACGAAACTCTGTTTTGATCTCGGAAATCAAATATCATAAAGTGGGACCAAGTTATCTCAAAGGTTACAACAGACAAACACGTACATCAACGTATGAGGACGACGTGTGAACTCAAATTTAACTGATTAGTTGACTATTTACTCTATTCGTCCTAATTTAATAGTCACCTATTAAATTTTAATCAATTAAAAAATTAGTTATATTTTTAAATTCGTAATAAATTTAATATCAAATGTAAATCTTGTTTAATAGATTTTAATTAGTTCTATAATACAATGCTTTCGAAATTATATAAAACATTATAAATTACAAGATGTAATCAATTGAAAAGTGACATGAACTTCCAAAAATATCAATTAAATTAGGACGGAAGGAGTAGTTTGCAACTTGCAAGGTACACGAGGTGCTAATTTATCTATAATTACAAAGGAACAAGGATATAAATTATCTTTCGTTTTTGCTATTTCCTTCTCTATTACTTCCTCTGTCCCGATTTGTTTGTCCACTTTTTGACTTTTAAGTGTCTCAAAATATTTGTCCATTTGACTTCTAATTGAATCAATTTTTCCTTTTTGCCCTTTCTTTAGGGGAAATGATTTTGCCACTCTCTTTTTTGTTAACGTCACTCCCTTGCAAATATATTTTTGCACCAAAAATACACTTGCAGGGGAGTGACATTAACAAAAAAGAGAGTGGCAAAATCAGCAGTCTTCTTTAGTAAAATAAAGTAACTTTTGTAAAAAAATTGAGGATAAATGTGAAAAATTGTGTCTTTTTAGGTGTAATAATTGTGTTTCCTAAAAAGATTTTTGAGGTTGAACAAACAAATTGAGACGGAGAGAGTATAGTATATCTGTAAAAAATATTTGTGCCATACAAAGCTTTTTTAACCAAAAGAATTGACACATAAAAGATTTAGGGATTTTCATCAAAACATCAGTTAATATTGTTTTATGTCATGTCAATTACAATCCTGTGCATAGCACGGATTTTATGCTAGTCCGTACTAGATATTGTTTGAATTAACAAACCCTTGATTTGTGGGATAGTTTTTTCAATACATGGAAAACAATACAAAGATCCTCTTCATAATTTGTGGGGATTAGAGCATCTACAATGGAATAATCAAAATTATAAGGTTGTTAAAGTTAACAATGTTCCTTCAAAAAAGTGCTCACAGTGGTATAACCAAACTTAACAACCTCTTAGCAATTCGTCAAATTTTGGCCCTTGGATAATCAAAACTAACAACTTTTTGCCAATAACCAAAACATTCTTTCTCTCCCTCAACAATGTTTCTAAGAAAAATATTTTTAAAAGAAGTTTTTTTTTACAAAAACAGTTAAACCGTTTTTCAAAAACTGTTATTTTAAAAAAAAACTGTCTTTTTTTCAAAAACTTTTTTGGAAAAGTGTTTTTCAAAATAAAAGTTTTCAAAAAATTATTTTCTATTTTTAATAACATGTTTTTATTAGTTTGAAAACTATTTTAAAAAAAATGTTTTATATGGTGACAATTTTTAGATTTTTATAGGTTGAAAATATGATATGGCAAGTTTTGATTATTCAATGTTTGATTATGCCATTGTGGACATCTATATTGTTAACCTTAGTAACCCCTTAAATGAATAATCAAAAGGTGATGTGACAACTTTTGATTAGTCCACTGTGGATGCTCTTAGGGGAACACAAATGACTCTACCTATTAGGTCAAATTTAAAATTTAAACTAAGGCAGGTCTCACAAGAAGCTAGGGAATACCAAGGGACAGCAGCGTGCTGTCTCGGTCAAGGGGGTCCTGTTCCGGTCTTGGTCCGACGATCGGAAACGACGATCAGAAACGTTCACTTCGTAGAGCTCGTCGAATTGAACAAGTATGCAAAAAAATTAGTTTGATTGGATATCTTTAAGTGCCTGATCGGAACACATATAACTTGCCAATAATAGGTTCTAGTAGATTTAATCTAGTGTTTCAAATTCATTCTTTTTAAGACAAAAAGGTTTCGATTAGAGACTTAATGATATCCGAGCGAAGCCCTCTCCCAATACGCCCCCCCCCCCCAACTTGACTCTGTAGAATCTGATCTCTCTGTTTGATCATTTCAAAGTAGAGCAACAGACGAGTATTTTAAAATTTATCGAGTAATACTTGCCGATATCTATAGAGCTAAGGTCCCATAAAATACTCCCTCCGTCCCTATTTAATTGTTCATACTTCCGGACTTCCACAGTCCATCCACCAATCAAATAGGAGTAGGTAACAAATTATTTCCGAAGTACCCCCAAAAATTAAAAGTTACTGTAACAATTTCCCTCCAAACTCTTCAACACATAATTTGACTCATTAGTATTATCGAAATTCTTTCGAAAATTAAAAAAGTCATATGAGATTTGTAAAATATTAGCAAACCCAATATTAATTCAATAACTCATCAGATTAAGGCCTCGGTTGGCTTAAATAAGACATTTAGTTTTTTTATTTAATTTCTTTAGTGTTTGTTATTTTTCGCGTCAAATTTTTAAAGATATTTGGTTCGTCTCAACGAGAGCATTCAGAAACAGTATAAAATAAGTAATTATAGGAATTCAATTAAAGAGAATGAAAAATTCGAAATTTTCCTGACGAAGAGAAGCTTCTTCTACCCTATACTATATTCATAGCTTTCGTCTCAGATTCTCTCTCTTTTTTTTATACAGGAGAAAAAAGAAGAAATGGTCTTTGCCTAAACACGAAAGAGTACTGGAGCAAGGAAACAGGATAATGGAGGAAGTAAATCCAAGAATTTGTGGACCCCACATGAAATCGATATATGTTGGCAAAGAAAAAGCAAAAAATCATTAGTTCATCTCGATGATGACAGCATTGAAAAAAGTAAAAAATTATGATCGATTCTTAATTTTTGAATAAAGATAAAAGTAAATCAAAAACTTGTGCCGAAGGGGGCACCCTTCGGAATTCAAAAATTTGCCTTTTAACAAAGATGTGTATTGTGCCCTCTTAAAATCTTAAGTTCAAAGCCCGTTAAATGTTGTCAACTCTTATGGGTCAATCTATATAGGGCATTGCCCTAAATTTAATCAGGCTATGTGCTAGTAGACGGTGAAATTGAGTCCCTTAAAATTAATTAAAGTGTGCATAAGTAAGCTGGCTCAAATAATAGTTTGAGTAATATCCAAGAAGGAAGCTGTGAAGTGTGAGTTGTTTTAATAAAAGAAATTACCTTAGTACCTTTCAGCTTGCACACTAGCTAGCTAGGATGGGGTCATCAACTCAATTTTAATGGGATCATTTTTAATATGTATCAGATTGAGCTGATTTTTCATAGTTTCACTTATTTTTTAAAACTTTTTTTGAACAGCTCGAATTATCCATGTGGGGCCCACTCTAGGCCCCACGGCGTGCGGTGGCCTTTGGTGTAGTGACTCTATTCTTTTTGCAAAAACATATGCTATTAGGCTTATTACGCCAAGGAATTAAATTTTTTACACCATCGGTATAAAGAAAAGTTCCCTTCAAATTAATTAGATTACACTACGTCACTATGTGCTACTAATTGAAACCATTATTTTTATGGAATGATGCAATCTTATTGATTTGGTGAAACAAAAAGGGTTAAAAACTATACGCACTAGGATTAGTAGCAGATTCAGCCCACAAATAATGGTTTCAATTATGCGTCATCTGTATTTATTTAATCGGGGTGGTTCCGGAGACAATTAATTAGACACTTAAAAAAATAACTCATAGTTCATGATCAAATTTTGATGATCCGAGCCGCTCAATGTGATCAGAACGTGATTTTGAGGGTTCCCCTAGAAAATCAGCAAAAAAAATGACTGAGAAAGGCTTGATTTGAGCAGTTTTTAGCTCAGATTTGATGAACGGTTCAATTAAAAAACTATACAAAACAAATACTTTTAGTCATATTTTTTGCTAATTTCTTGCGGACACTCTTAAAATCACATTTTGCACACATGAAACGGTTCGGATCATAAAAATTTGATCGAAAATTTGAACCCCCCGTTATTTAATACAGTGCAAATTACCTAGGCAATCCATTCGCAAACTGGTAGGAAAGTCCCGCCTTGTTGAGCTGTTTCAAATGCTGTCATATTCGAAGAATCGAAAGACAACGGAAAGTAGTTTTACTACTTTGAAATGGTCCAAAGCTTAATTACCATCCGTATGCTCCATTGGGATTTGGTTTCAACTTGTCTGAATCTCTTGGCATCAAAATAGTACACTAGATTTTGATCGTAATTTTTTATTTTTTAGATTTCTCTTGTCATGACAAATCAATAATCCTCAAAAAATCGATAAAAAACTAACAAATGCAGAAAAAACTTGGAATAAAGACAAAAAAATAAACCTCCTTGGCTTAAATAGCCGGAGGACCCTATACTATAGAAATGTGTGTGAGCCTCCAAACCCCAAATCCTTAATTCTTAAAATTTTGATTTATTTTTATTTCTAAAAATTGAGGGAGAGAGAAAGAGAGAAACGCTAATGAATGGCTAAGGTCGGGTAGGAGTTGTGAGTAAACTACGTTAGGGGTTTGACCAGTTTTCTTTTCCCTTCATCTTCCCTAGCTTAGAGCCGGCCTTCACCCAATTTTCATGGGTCGAAAGCAAATTAGCTAAACGCGTTGAGGTTGGTGAAGACCGTGTGGCCCCCTACAATAATCGAAGAAACGTTAACATGCTTTAGAATTAGAACAAGGCCTCGTAATTCATTTTTTGTTCTGTTTGGTAACTCTGTAGTCCGGTTTATTCAATTCTAGAACAAATTAATGGAAAAGATATGTAAAAATTCACTGAGAACCATTTTTTTTTTTTTTACAATAATAACTCAGGTTTCCAAACTAGTTTTCGTGCACCTCGACTAATCTTGGGGATCAATCGATCCCACTGTCAACTTGCGGGGTCTCAACTAAAGTCGGAGCAAAACTCTATATGGATTAGCCCAAAAGGAGTTGATATATAGCTGTGATTTGAAACCTGAATCTTTAGGACGGAATAAACCCTTAAGTCCTGGCCTTCACTAATAGGCCAACTCCTTCGGGGTTAAAATTCACTGAGAACTTCGAAGAAAAAAGGAAAAAGATGACTAATGAGAGGGTACTCTATGGCTCGTCGTAAAATAGCAAAGCGTCTACGGACCACAAATGAATGGGTAATGTTAGCCAGGGAAATCCTCTGACAAGGTACGTCGTTCTATGTAGCGCAGTCGATACGACGTTGTTCTCTACATGCAACGCTGTCGATATCAAAGATTAAGGGAGGATTGGAAATTTCCTGTTGAGATTAGAAATTAATTAGGAGGAATTATAAGAGCCTCTCAAACCAAGCTTCATTTTCATTCTTCAAATCTTCAATTTGAAGAATCTAGCTCCTTCCCTCAACCATACTTCATTACCAATTTATCGAACAAGATCCATATTATATATAAAATTTATTACCAATTTAGAAATATAACTCATTTTTTATCCAGATATAATAGAACGAGGGACCGTTAAATGAGGATGGAGGAAGTAAAATAACATGAACAAAATTTTTTAAAAAGTAAACAAAAAGGGTCGCCTTTTTTATTTAAAAAAAAAAAAAAAACCCGCAAACACGCCTTAAAGGCAAAGGGTCTTGTTATTATGTGATGAATCTGATGATGAATTTCCGAACTACCCAAAAATGAAAAAAAAAAGAAAAAGAAAACAAACTTTTTTTGGGGTAAATTAAAAGAAAACAATCTGATGATGACAAAAAGCCAAAAAGAGCGACGCGGAAAGATCTTAGAAAGAACGCTGGGTTATCGTGTTGGAAAATTTGTTCACTAAATTGGATTAATCATTTGGACGTAAAATGTTTTTCTGTAGAATATTTTACTTAAAGGCAAAGGGTCTTGTTATTATTTTTAATCTAAACCATTAATTGATGAGATTGACAACTGTGTGTAGCGCTACACATGCACTACATGTAGGCTTGAGAGTTTTTGTTAAAATAAAATATTTTCTTTAATCTTTTCTTTTTTATTTATTTTTTAAGAACGAACCCAGCAGTGGTTGGATAATTTCCCATAAATTCCTCCCTCTTGAATGGAGTACTTGTTTAATTCAAGCACACCAATCAGTTAGTTTCCCTCTAGGTCTAGGTTTTATTATTCCTATTCCTATTCCTATAAATACAAGGAGAGAGAGAGAGAGAGAGAGAGAGAGAGAGAGAGAGAGCTTAGAATGAGAGAGCCAATCATTTTTAGCGAGCACAGTAGTATTTTTTTGAATCAAAACGCGCTTTTTACTATTCTTAGAGTTGTCAAGATCATTCGTTTTTCATCAAGAGAGTATAGGTTTTAGTTAATTTCTCGATTCCACCAATCAAACTACGTGAGTGGGTCCCTTCCCCGAATCTAATGTTTATGTGCGGGTAGGAAAACTATTCAATACTTCCGGTGTATACTCTCATCCCCTCACATAACATAACATGTGCGATAGACCCACATGCATGTATAGGCCTCACATGTTATGTGAGCGGAGGGAGTATACATCGGGAATACTAAATAATTACTCGTGTGGGTATCTATATACATACATACATACATAAAAGGGCATATGTCATGCATTTGTGGGTGTAAGAGGTTATGTGAGGGGATGAGAGTATACACCGGAAGTATTATTGTGTGAGTAGCATTGTCCACATGTATGTAAGAGGTTATGTAAGTTGTTGCGTTTAGATTATTGTGTGAGTAGCATTGTCCTTGTTTTCAACAATAAAAATAATACTCACACAACAATCCAAACACAACAACTTACACAACCCCTCACATACATGTGGGCTCCAGATACACTGCTATGTGTGGGCCCACATGTATGTGAGAGGTTATGTAAGTTGTTGTGTTTGAATTGTTGTGTGAGTAGTATTGTCCGTAGTGTACTTAACGCGACTGACTTGACTTTTCTTCGCGGTAAGTTACGACGCCAACTCTAGCTGTACTCCATGATTAGCGTTAATTCATCGAAAACCTTTCTGATTCAGTAAATAAAGTTTACGAAACCAATTTTGACCGTCCAAAATTGTTTTGATCGATTTAAACAAAAGCCAAATTATTAACGGTAAGAGATACTCCTTCCATCCCTTTTTAAATGTCATGTTTCGTAACTCCAATTTATTAAAAAGACATCATCATTATACTTTTCACATCAACTTTTTCCTCCACACAGTTGTGGTACTAGAATGATGGAGTACATAATGAGAATTTTGTAGGTGGTCATTAAACACATTTATATGAAGATATTCTGTTTTGGGCCGAGGAGGATAGAATCAGTTTAGGGAAAATGAAGGCTCATGACGTGTTTTGATAATTAATACCCGCCAATGACATGCTAAGAACATTTGTTAATACTGAAAATGTCATTGGCGGGTATTAATTATCAAAATACGTCATTGGCCGTCATTTTCCCATCAGTTTATCCTTTTAAAAACTGAATGGACTTTTTGCCCAGCTAAATTCAGCCTTCGAAAATAGTCCACATATTTAACTTCTTTTAGCTTTGGTCATTTAAGTTGCGCTTGAGCATTTTTTTTCTTCAATATTGTACATATTAGTGGGGGTTAGCACGGGAGTTAGTTAGTTAGTTAGTCCACATATCTATAGTCTTGAACCCCAAATGAAAGATTGGATCGAATACCTACACATATCAAATTGAGCTTGGAATAAGGAGGTTTGATCGAAGCCCTGCCAAAGTAAAGGAGTTTTGGGTGGATCAGAGGATTTTTTATGGGCCCACTCGGTTTTAAAAAAAAAGATTATTGAACGACTCGGATCATCCGTGTGGCCCAAAGTGAACCCCGTGTGACGGTCGGTTCCCATGGTCGGTTTCTTTAACTTTCTCGTAAATAAATTAGGTGTTTTTATTATGTCTTCGCTAAGGTTAGTGAGATATCTTTTGATTGTTTGGGAAAACTAGTACTTTATTTGGTTACTGTTTTTTATTCAATGATGCAGATTTACAATCAATTTTACATAATTTGTGCTTAATTCTAATCTTTTCTTACAGTTATTAATACACGGTGTGCTTAATTTTAATATTTTATTACAGTTTATTAAAACTAGGTGCCCGCAATCGGGGCAAATCCTAAGTCCACCACAATGCTAAACAAATTTGTGTTTCTCCGTCCATGTCTGTAACATGTTTGTGCAAAAAGCTCACTAAAAAAACCCATCATTTTTTTTTGCTCGGCAAACGAAGAATTTTATTAAGCTCGAAGGGGTACATCGAGGAAAAGAGAGAGCACAAGAAGCAGCTCAAGGATACAAAATGAAAAAACAAGTAAACACCCCAACATCCAACCAAAGGTTGGATACAAACACCTCAAAGGTAGGTTAAAATTACTTTAGTTATAACGAGTTGCTTTTATTTTGAAAAAAAAGAGTATTTTTGCGGAGATTAATAAAATATTTTGCGGATAAAAAAAAAGAGAGTATTTTTTCACATCTAAACCGACCTTCGATAAATTTTTCGAACTGGACAAATAACATTGTGGGCCGTTCAAAACACGTTTGGAAGGTTCGGATCGCTGACAAATACATCCACGTAGTACCCATTTAGCACTTTAAAACTTCGGATGCCATTGATTCTCGAGTGGGCTCACTCAAATTTTTTTTTTTTAAATTTTTGGACGGCTCGGATCAGCTGTCCGCTGGCCGGAGTGGGCCTGGCGCGCCGTCGGGAACCGGTCGGTATCCTTTCCGGTCAGGAACCGTAGCACTGCTAATTATTTTTATTTTAGGAAGTCACTTTCTTTCACTAGGGGCCATCACTAAACCTTTTTTCCAAACACAAATTATAGCTAGATTAATCTAGAACTCAGACGTTAATTAACCAAATTCATAATATCTAATTAAGAACTTCAATCCAAAACGTGTGGAAAAAAACTCTTCATAGCATGCAGATTAGAATAGGATTATTTTTCGTTAACAAGTGCACTAAAATCTTTAGTCAACATGTTTAAACTTGTGGATATACTATAAGTTGTGATGTGCATTTAAAATATGATAAACTTTGTTAAGAGATATCTAAGACGTACAATCCATGGGGTTGGGGTGAGGTACGTAAAAGCTTGGAAGTCTGGTTTTGCTCCATCCTAAGTTTTTTAGTTTGAAACCTCATGTTTGCAAGGATCCAGGGAGTGTGTTGTGCAGCCCGTGCTGCACAACAAAACGGTGTAGTTTTGATGTTGTGTCGCTCCTAATGTTTCAGCCAACAAGGACTCCGTTTGGCTGCCCAAATTTCTGCAATTTCACGAATAATCCGAACCGTTTAATAATTTTAAAAGAAAAAAAATCGAGTTAGCCCAAGAAAAATCAACCTAAAATTTGATTGAAAAAATGGAGGATTGGATCAAGTACCTACACATAATTGGGTTGAGCTAATTTTTTACAAGCCCACTCGATTTTTTGTTTTTAAAATTATTGAACTGCTCAGATTGTCCGTGCACCCAGAGTGGGCCCTACAAGCTCGTCGGTGGGATTTGTATCGGTAACTATATATATAGCAGTGTTCAATAATTATATACGGAGTAAGCATAACCAGGGTCGTGTAAAATGATTTCTGTTGCCACCGAACACTTCGGCAACGTTTGTTTGGGCGTAAAACATTTTTTCGTATTTGGTTGTTCAAAAGACAGAAAAATATTTTACCAGGTAAAACATTTTACTTCATATGGTAGAATTTTATTTTATTTTATTGAGAATGTGGTAAAGTCACCCATTCACCTGTGACCTAACATATATTTTCTCATCAAATACGATAAAAATTTGTATGTAATACATATATACATTACATATCAACCGAAAATACCAACAAAATAAAAATAAAATAAAAACGTAGCTGTGTTTGTTTCCCATTTTAGTTTATTTTAGTTTTGTTAGTAGGTAGAGAGAGAAATAGAGTAATGATTGGAGAGAAAGGTAATGAGTAGAGAGAGATATAGAGGGATGACAAAGTAATAATTGGATAAATATGGTAATGATTGGAGAAAAAAATAGAATGATAATTGAAAAATTAAATTAAAATGAGAAACAAACACAACTTTAAAACTCATTTTACATGAATTTTTTTTTACTATATCAGAAAACATTTTTTATTTACTTTAAAACAAACGAACCTTCCTCCTCTCTTTCCTTCATGGCTATGAATATTCAATTGGTGGTGTCATCCAATGCGTCAAGACCGGTCACAATCCGACGTGTTTTGAGTGTACAGTAATGACGTCATCTGACCCTCACCGACATCTGGGACTTGGTTACTATTATTTGACATCACATCAAATAGAGAGAATATCCCAAAAGTAGAATATTCTCTCTCTTACGTTTGTTCAAAACAAACACGACTTTTTACTATGTTGTTGGGAAATGGGGTAATTACGGTTCAGTGGAGAGTGGGGCAAATAAGTCCCAACACATGAGACACTTTTTGGGAATTAAAAACTCATGGAAAGAGGAAAAATAATGCCCAGCTCATGGTGTTCATAATTTACTCAGACAAAAATACCCTTAATTTTGAATTTTATAGAAAAAGACGTCCAAACAAAACCAATTGCAAACACCACTGCCGCCATAACCACCGCCGCGTCCACCACTCCTACTACCGTAACCACCGCCGCTGCCTCCATAATCACCTCCATCACGGCGTCCACCGCTGCGGAATCCACCTCCACCGCCTCTCCATAACAGACGGAGCGGGAGTAGGTCGAGGTCGAGGTCGAGGGGCGAAGTGGGAGCAGAGGGAGAGGGCGTGGAGCGGCGGCGGCGGCGGATGGTCTTTTGAGGCTCTGAATTAGAGACTCGGAGAACAAATCTGGCGATGGGCGGATGGTCTTTTGAGGCTCGTGATGGTTCTGGGAACAGACGGATGTAGAGATACCGATTCATTTCAATCGACAGGTGCCTGAATGAATCAATATATTATTCATTTCATTCAGTCAATTTACACAAACAAATTTTCCAATTCACTCACTCAACCCTACTAAGTTACAGTAGTTATTCATTACAGAGACCTACATATACATACATATATACATACCAATTCCTTCCGACCTTGAAAGGGTCGGACTTCTTGTAACTATTTGAAGATGGAGGGGTTGATTTGGGGGGCGACGGCGTCGTTTGGGCGGCGGAGGTCGATGGCGAAGTCGGAGCATAGGGAGAGGGCATGGAGCTCGGATTGGGAGAGTTTGGTTATGTCGATGTGAGAGAGGGATTCCGGCTTGGTGGTGGTGGGCACCGTCACCAGTTCTGGTAGAGAGAAACAGAGAGAGTGTGAGACTGAGAGAAAACTGAGAAGTGGAAGATGAGAGAGAGTGAAGAGGGGGAGGAAGGAGAGAGGGCATGAGTTTTACTGATGCTTTTTCTAGGGGTATATTAGACATTTTGCTTGCCTTTTCCATGTACTCTTATTTACTTTTCTCGGTTCCATTTGCAGAGCAATTCTAAGAAAACTTGTCCATGTGATGGGACTTATTTGCCCCACTTCTCACTGTCCGGTAATTCCCCCTTGGGAAATTCCGTCCAATGGGCAAGTCGTGAATGTACTTCACGCGACTTACTTGACGTTTCTTCACGGTCGCCGACTCCAGCTGTAAGAGCAAGTTTATCAGCTTAGCAAAAGAAGCTTTTGAAGCTATTTTACCTCATTAAGACATCAAAACTAGTCTACACCTGCAAAGGAGAAGCTAATTTGCCTTTGTGAAAATTGTTAGGTAAATGTACCGAACAATTATTCACCATGTATTCATTAAAATATTATTTCTTTTCTCTCCCCCCCTCCCCCCTCCTCTCTCTCTCCAAAAAAGAATTAGTATTCTAATAAATGATAGGTAAAGTAGAGAGTATTGATGTAGTGTTGAAGGAGATATGAATATGTAAAATGAAAAAATTGCACTGTTTACTAGCATTTTTACCTTTTAACTGATAAACTTGCTCTAATGCATGATTAGCATTTAATTCATCGAGAACCTTCAAATACGGACACGAATTTTGACCGTCCAAAATTGTTTTGATCAATCCAAATAATTAAATACAAGCTAAACTATTAACAGTAAGAAATATTTATTACCGAACAAAGATGAAAAATATATCTCAACCGTTTATTGTCAAAATTGACGGGTGAGATTGCGCGTTTTTGTGAGCAATTTTATTCACAACTCACTTATGAATAAGTTTCTCTCTTCTTAATTCATACTCCCTCCGTTCCAAATTAATAGTCCGGTTCGGTCTTCAATGCATTTTTTAAAATGTTAATATCTTTCAATCTATAATAAATTTTATGTGCAATATGGATCTCATATGATAGATCTCAATTAGTTCTATTATACAAAGTTTTTAAAATCTTTTAAGACATTATAGATTGAAAGATATTAACAATTTAAAAGTTGCGTTGGAGACCGAACCGGACTATTAATTTGGAACGGAGGGAGTACCATCTTGTCTTGTTTGCACACACACATTGCATTCCATGGTATTATGGATATGTTACTTAGTATTATTAGTATACTCGAATTGATCAGTTGTACGTTCACTTTTATTTTCTTTACCTTTTTATTTCTATAAAACTAATTTGTTCGTCTTTTTTTTTTGCTCAGCAAAAGTGAATAAATTTTATTAACTCATAACACGAAGTACAGAGATAATAGGAGCTTAGATACACCGGTCTGACCACTCAAGACCCTCTTCTCCTAACCACACGGAGGAAACTAAATTAAGCCCAATAGGCTGAGCCCAAACTAGGGGGAAAACCCTAAAAAAATCCAACAGTTAGTAAGGAACCAAAACCCAACCCAAAAGCCCCAAAAAAAACATCTAAAACCCTAGAAAAAATTGGCACCAACCACGCCCCCATATCACCACGAACCGTCGCCTCTGCAACCATCTAGTTCAATTCAAAATTAACATATGTATTTAATTACATTCATTGTTATGGGTTTTTTTTTTTTTTTTTACCTTCATTCATGTTTGAGATAATTTTAAATGGTAAATTCGAGTGTTGGGCAGTCGTCGATCTGTGAGCATCATTTTAGCATTTCAGAAGCAGGTTTGAAGGCCGTTATAGAAAGGAGAATAACGCCATCTAACCCGGTGCCAATTGCAATGTATCGTTTTTAAGAATAGCGCAATTCCCCATCTAACCGACAGGCTTTTCTCTCCCCTTTTTTTGTTACTACTTTAATTGATTATGTGATTAATTAGTTCTCTCCATCGATCCTAATTAATCTATTTGTATTCCTTTTGACTCTTTAATATTTTCAATATGTTTGAAGTTACGAAACACACTAAAATATTAGGAATAAACCATAAAATAGGTGTATACAGCACACCTTTTTAAGAGGTGTATATTGTAGACTTTCCCATGAAACAAATTTGATGCAATTCTGTTTCTACTTGATACAGAAAATCCTACAAGAAGAAAGAAATACTCCTAGGTTTGGTAAGCCGTCATGAATCATTGAAATCAGCACGTCAAATTGTCAATAGAAGACCATAAAATATTCCCGACATTTGCAGGTCAATGTTATCAGCCCGGCTTCAACCTTCTGGAAAAAATAAAACAGAAACACAACTAAACAGTAAAAGAATCCGAAACTTACTTAGCCAATTTCAGGCGTCCGAAAATTGGCAATGGATGGATTAATCGAGGCGAGTTAAACTCTGTCCTTAAAGCAAATACGCCCTCCACTACGGTGCTAATGGAATCCGCGGACGTCTGCTTCCCAGGACTACCCGATTTTCACCAACCGGAAGCAGCACAGCAATCTGGTTGATAGGCGAACCGAAACAGTCTCGAACTCTCAGAAGTGGATGCGTGAAGATGCAGAATGAATGTAGATTGTTTCTTCATTAATGATGCAGAAACGAGTCTGTTAAATAAGCATCAAGAGACCCGTTCGGAAAAGGCAGGCGTGGCTGTTCGGAACCGAACGGTACCGGTTGGTCGGAACCCGTTCGTCGAACAGTCGCAATGGAAAGAAACGGGGCAACGGTAACAGAAGTGCGGGTCGGCTCTGACCCAGCCCAGTTCGAAACGGAAAGGCTGCAAAAAGATAATAACGCATTGGGCCAAGCCCAAGCCCAATCTTTTTTATCAGCCCGGCCCGGCTCGGCGCGCGCGTCTTTTGAATGGCCCGGCCCGGTTCGGTTCGGCGCGCGTGTGTGTTTTATAAGAGCAAGAATGCAATGTCTATGCCCTCTCCCCTTACAAAACTTCTATGACCCAAAGGGCCAACCCTTTGAGCTTCACTTGGGTTACTTATTCCCAATGATCTTTCCTCCTCCCACCAATGTGGGACTAGCCAACTTCCACTCCTCCAAACACCATGTGAGGGGCAACTTTCCATGGCAATTTCTCATTCACCATGACTTGATTTTCTCCACTTATGTGTTCAATCTTAATCTCCTAACCAAGACGAACACAACGGTATGTGGGTCGGTCCACGTGGACGCGTGGGACCCACTCAATAAATAGCTCAAAGTTGAGCAAAACCAAGTTTTTTCCAACAAACCCCCACATGAATGAAATTGGCAGGATAAAAAAAAATGCAATGCAAATGCAAAATTCCTGAGAGTTACAATAGGAAATCTTCTGCATAGGGCTAGGTAGCTTCTGGCTTTGAACCTATCCTTGTGAATAACTATCGGACTTACTAGCTAACCAGTGAACATGATGTCTTGAACTGTTCAGCCATTTGTGTAAGCCGAGTCAATAGTCAACACCCAGAATCTTTCCAAACACAGTTTGGTTCTTACGGTTGTGCCCATTATGGCCCTGGAACACGCCTGGTCTTCATGAATGTTCGTAGAGAATTCTGCCCGAGACATTCTCATAGAAGCGGCCCCTTCTACATTCACATAGGTGATTCTTAATACGAGTATCCTGCTATACCCGACTCGGATACCCCACATGGATGTCCAAGGTTTAAGAACCATTAAAGGCATTTTGCCTAACCTTATACGCTGCAGGCATCACTGTTGTATCATAGGAATGGGCAGAGACAAAGTCTCCACAGTGATCATCCTAAGCCTCATACAACTCGGTTGTCCCGTTGAACCTAGATCTTGGGATCTCCAATCAACTAGGTTGGGTTGCCGTTGCAGAGTCTTTTAAGTCATGGGCTTAAGCCCCATTCCCTTCGATGCGCTTTCAACTAACTCTCTTGATAACCCTTTGGTTAGCGGATCCGCAATATTATCCTTTGATTTTACATAATCAATCACGATAATTCCATTTGAGAGTAGTTGCCTAACGGTATTATGTCGTCGACGTATATGTCGAGACTTTCCGTTATACATACGATTCTGAGCTCTGCCAATTGCCGACTGACTATCACAGTGTATACAGACCGGCGATGCAGGCTTAGACCAAGTTGGAATATCTTCCATGAAATGACGAAGCCATTCTGCTTCCTCTCCAGTTTTGTCCAACGCGATAAACTCCGACTCCATCGTTGAACGTGCTATACACGTCTGTTTGGTGGATTTCCAAGAAACGGCTCCACCACCTAACGTAAATACATATCCACTAGTGGATTTGGAGTCGTTGGTATCGGATATCCAGTTAGCATCACTAAATCCTTCTAGTACTGCTGGATACTGAGTATAGTGCAGTCCATAATCCTTGGTGTACCTTAGATATCTAAGGACCCTGATTATAGCCGTCCAATGATCCTTCCCTGGATTGCTCGTGTACCTACTCAGTTTGCTAACAGAGTAAGCTATGTCTGGCCTTGTACAATTCATCAAGTACATTAGACTGCCTATTATTTGTGCATATCCCAATTGGTTGACACTATGACCAGTATTCTTGTAAAGATGCAAAGTTAAGTCTACTGGTGTTTTGGATATACTGATGTCATTCGAGTTAAACTTCTCAAGTATCTTCTCAATATAATGCTTTTGAGACAAGATATACCCTTTAGGAGTTCGAGAAATTTGGACTCCTAAAATGACATCTGCTAAACCCATATCCTTCATGTCATATCATCTGCTAAACCCATATGGCATTCAACATATTTTTAGTAGATTTTATGATCTCTTTATTGCTACCAATAATGAGCATATCATCTACATACAAACAAACAATGACATAACCTCTGTTAATTTCTTTGACATACACACATTTGTCACATTCATTGATTTGAAAACCATTAGAGATCATGACATTGTCAAATTTTTCATGCCATTGTTTGGGTGCTTGCTTCAAGCCGTATAAAGACTTAACAAGCTTACATACTTTCTCCTCTTGTCCTGGAACCCTAAACCCTTCAGGTTGTTCCATATAAATCTCTTCATCTAGATCACCATTTAGGAAGGCGGTCTTCACATCCATTTGATGAATTTCAAGATTGTTAAGCGCTGCAAAAGCAATTAACATTCTTATAGATGTGATTCTAGTAACAGGAGAATAAGTGTCAAAGTAGTCAAGACCTTCCGTTTGTCTATAACCTTTGACTACTAGCCTTGCTTTGTACTTATCAATTGATCCATCTGCTTTCAACTTCCGTTTGAATATCCACTTATATCCAAGAGGTTTACAGCCTCGAGGGAGATCAGTCAATTCCCAAGTATGATTTTGCAGTATGGATTCAATCTCACTGTTTATAGCTTCTTTCCATAAAGGAGCCTCCGATGATGACACTGCCTCTTTATAGCTTTGAGGTTCTGCTTCTAACACATATGTTAAAAAGTCTGGTCCGAAAGATTTCGAAGTTCTAGCTCTCTTAGAACGTCGAACTCCATCATTGTCATCATCATTTTCTTCACGGACTGAGTCATACTCAAAATCCATATCAATAGGTTCCTGAATTGGTTCAGTTTCTAGAACAGTCCTAGGGACTCTCTTTTCCTTAAACGGAAACACATGTTCAAAGAATACTGCATTCCTAGATTCCATAAATGAATTAGGATAGACATTAGGCACTTCTGAATTAACGACAAGGAACCGATATGCACTACTATTATGAGCATAACCGATGAAAACACAATCAACGGTTTTTGGCCCAATCTTAACCTTTTTGGGATGGGTAACTGCTACTTTGGCCAAACACCCCCACATTTTCAAGAATTTATAGGAAGGTTTACGACCTTTCCATAATTCATACGGTGACACATCCGTTTTCTTATGTGGGATTTTGTTCAGGATATAATTCGCGGAGAGGATCGCATCCCCCCACAATTCATGTGGAACTCCTGAACTGATCAACATGGCATTCATCATTTCCTTTAGAGTTCTGTTCTTTCGTTCAGCAACTCCGTTTTGTTGTGGTGTATAAGGAGCAGTCGTTTGGTGAATTATCCCATGTTGGGCACAAAATTCACCAAAAGGCGCTACGTATTCACCACCTCGATCACTTCTAACAACTTTGATTTTCTTGCCAAGTTGATTTTCCACTTCACCCTTGTAATGGATGAACATATCTATGGCCTCACCCTTAGTTTTAAGCAGGTAAACATAGCAGTATCTAGTGCAATCGTCTATAAAAGTGACAAAGTACTTATTCCCTCCGCTTGTTTCAACAGACTTTAAATCACATAAGTCAGTATGAATTAATCCAAGCGGTTCAGTATTTCGTTCAATTTTATGAAACGGATTCTTTGCCAATTTAGCCTCTACACACACTTCACATTTGTGATGTGAGTTTATCTTAAAATTTGGTATGCAATCCAAATAGATTAGACGTCGCAACGTACCATAATTAACATGTCCTAATCTACCATGCCATAAATAAGGAAACTCAATCATATAAGCAGAAGATGTGTTAATCTTATTAGTACCCGGAGAGGCCGGAACCTTAGCACCCGGAGAGGCCGGAACCTTAGTCAGCACATGCATTTTGAACAAACCATTTACCATGTAACCCCTACCGACATACATACCCCTGTGTTTCACAACAACCCTATCAGCCTGGAAAACCAAACAAAAGCCCTTTTTCACCAACAGCGAGCCAGAAATCAGATTCTTGCGAATCTCAGGTACATGCATCACCTCCTTAAGAGTCACCACCTTATCAGAAGTCATCTTGAGCACCACAGTCCCAATCCCCTCAACCTTGGAACTCGAAGAGTTTCCCATGTAGAGTTGCTCGCCAGAATCCACCGTTTTATAGGTGGTGAACAACCTCCTGTCCGCACACACATGACGAGTAGCACCAGTGTCCACAAACCATTCCTTGGGATTAGAACCCACCATGTTGACTTCTGAGACTACAGCCGAGAGATTCATCTCATCAACACCATCAGACAGGATCTCCTCCATCTCAGCTATATTGGCCTGTGCCTTTCCCTTGCTTTTGCACTCCGCAGCCCGATGTCCCGGCTTGTCGCACACAAAGCATTTACCAGCAAACCTAGGCTTTCCATCATACCTGGTCTTTTTAGCCACACCACCACGCGGACCGAGGTCAATACCTTTGCCTTTCCTTTTGTAGTTCTGCTCCCCCTTATATGACTTTCCACCTTGTTCAATCATGTTGACCTTTGCCACATACGGATTCAGATCCTTCTTATCCATATTCAAAGTATCCTCCTCCATTCTCAAACGTACAACCAGATCCTCCATGTTCATATCCTTACGCTTGTGCTTGAGTTGCTTCTTGTACGCCTTCCATGAAGGCGGCAATTTCCAAATGACGGCTGCCACTTGGAAAGACTCACTCAACACCATTCCTTCAGTATGAATCTCATGAAGGAGAACCTGGAGTTCCTGAACTTGCCTCA
Source organism: Rhododendron henanense subsp. lingbaoense (assembly GCA_020567845.1). Taxonomy (NCBI): domain Eukaryota; kingdom Viridiplantae; phylum Streptophyta; class Magnoliopsida; order Ericales; family Ericaceae; genus Rhododendron; species Rhododendron henanense. The sequence goes on from CM036312.1 coordinate 55,359,558, forward strand.
TCACAGATTTCGAATCAACCATCTTATAGTCCAGGAACCTGCCAACAACAAACTTTTTCAGTCCGGCATCCTCTGATATGTACTTTTTCTCCAAGGAAATCCAGAGTTCCTTGGCAGATTTCACCGAACAATACACGTTGTAAAGTGCGTTGTCCAGCCCATTGAGAATGTAGTTCTTGCACAGATAGTCAGAGTTATGCCAATCATCATAATCCTTACGGACTTGAAAGTTCGTCTCATTTTCAGCCACAGTAGGAGGATCCTCTGTTAGGAACTTAGCCAAACGGAGAGTTGTCAAGTAGAAAAGCATTTTCTGCTGCCACCTACGAAACTCTGTCCCATTGAACTTTTCCGGCTTCTCGGAATGATTCACCGGCAACAGTGCCGCCACCGGAGCAGCAGCAGCGGTGGAAGAGGAAACAATGGAAGGCACTGAAGACCCATCTCCAGTTTTGGGACCATCACCAATCTTAGGGATCTCAGTAGTCATTTCTGTTTACAAACAAAAGTTCGACACAGTAATAAATACTTGAACAAATTTGAAAGTATTTAAACAACTACGATAAAGGTTTAACGGAACAGTTTGGAAAAAATTTTGATATACAAAAGACAAAAATCTCAATCAATTCCCACTGAAGTGCACAGATATTTGATCGGTCGAACACTCCAGAATTTTAGCCAAGTTAATCGAAAGTCAGTAGGTCTACAAAAAATATCTTCTCACAAAATTGTTTTTCCTACAATCTGAGATGAAAAACCAAATTACGGAAGATAGCAAAAAGAAATTCGCCTTAGACTAAGTTGCTAGCAAGTCTAAGAAACCCACTTTTTTTCCAAAATAGAGATGCACAACCGAAAAAAAAAAAAACCAATTGCACAACATCCACCGATCACACAACTTTGATTTCAGATTAACCAACATCCAACGACGATGTGATTAGCCAAATTAACCAATTGAATTCAGTTTTCTAATCTTACTGTTTATTAAACGAACAAATGAATCACTTAACCAAAAATCCAGTAAGTTGGTACACCAGAAAAAACAGAATAGAAACCCGAATTCACTTTCTCCAGTAGATTAAACCCGTAATCCGTTTCGAAAAATTTCCAGAAATAAAACCAGATAACGTTTTTCCCGTATTCCAGAAAACTAAGAACACGTGAGGAAAAGTATTTGCTTTAAGATTGTTATCAGCCCGGCTTCAACCTTCTGGAAAAAATAAAACAGAAACACAACTAAACAGTAAAAGAATCCGAAACTTACTTAGCCAATTTCAGGCGTCCGAAAATTGGCAATGGATGGATTAATCGAGGCGAGTTAAACTCTGTCCTTAAAGCAAATACGCCCTCCACTACGGTGCTAATGGAATCCGCGGACGTCTGCTTCCCAGGACTACCCGATTTTCACCAACCGGAAGCAGCACAGCAATCTGGTTGATAGGCGAACCGAAACAGTCTCGAACTCTCAGAAGTGGATGCGTGAAGATGCAGAATGAATGTAGATTGTTTCTTCATTAATGATGCAGAAACGAGTCTGTTAAATAAGCATCAAGAGACCCGTTCGGAAAAGGCAGGCGTGGCTGTTCGGAACCGAACGGTACCGGTTGGTCGGAACCCGTTCGTCGAACAGTCGCAATGGAAAGAAACGGGGCAACGGTAACAGAAGTGCGGGTCGGCTCTGACCCAGCCCAGTTCGAAACGGAAAGGCTGCAAAAAGATAATAACGCATTGGGCCAAGCCCAAGCCCAATCTTTTTTATCAGCCCGGCCCGGCTCGGCGCGCGCGTCTTTTGAATGGCCCGGCCCGGTTCGGTTCGGCGCGCGTGTGTGTTTTATAAGAGCAAGAATGCAATGTCTATGCCCTCTCCCCTTACAAAACTTCTATGACCCAAAGGGCCAACCCTTTGAGCTTCACTTGGGTTACTTATTCCCAATGATCTTTCCTCCTCCCACCAATGTGGGACTAGCCAACTTCCACTCCTCCAAACACCATGTGAGGGGCAACTTTCCATGGCAATTTCTCATTCACCATGACTTGATTTTCTCCACTTATGTGTTCAATCTTAATCTCCTAACCAAGACGAACACAACGGTATGTGGGTCGGTCCACGTGGACGCGTGGGACCCACTCAATAAATAGCTCAAAGTTGAGCAAAACCAAGTTTTTTCCAACAGTCAAATTGTTAACAGAAAGACTAAGGGTACAGAAAAATGGGTACAGATTTTGTACATAAATTTTTTGTGGGGTCCACTACGGGTCCCATACAAATGATCCGAGCCGTTCACTAAATGTAAAACATTTTTTCAAGGGCTCTCGCAAAAAAATCAGCTCAATCCGATACTTATAGATGTTCGATTCAATCATCTAACTTTTTCATAATCTGAAATCTAAATGAAAAATTAGATGATTGGATTGAACACCTATAAGTATCGGATTGAGCTGAATTTTAGCAAGGGCCCTTGAAAAATTGTTTTACATTTAGTGATCGGCTCGGATCATTTGTGTGGGACCCGTAGTGGGCCCCACGAAAAATCTATGTACAAAATCTGTTCCCATTTTTATGTACCCTTAGACTTTCTGAATTGTTAACGCAAATTGTTAGGTTGTGTTCTTATAAATTTAAGTCTGGGAATTTTATCCTTATTTGAATTTTTTTTCGCAATTATTAGTTTTGTGCCAAATTTTTATGGGTTATTGATTTCTCTCGACGAAATGAATCGGAAAAGTAAATTTTTTTTCTTTTACCCAAATATTTTGAGAAATAACTACTTCTTAGCCCAAAAAGTCACATTGGTTATAATTTCTCAAAATACTTGGCTAAAAGTAAAAAAAAAATTACTTTTTCGATTCCTCTTGTCGAGACGAATCAATAACCATAAAAGTTCGGCGCAAACCAAACAAATATAATGCGAAAAAAATTAAAAAAGGACAATTTTCAAATTTAAAGTTACTTTTAAGTTAGGGCAAAAAACCGAAATGGTCTTTGTAGTTAAGTGTTTGTGTCAACTTGGTCCCTATAGTTGTAATTGGCTCGATTTACACTCTGTACTTTCCATTTTGTTCCAATTTGGTCCAATTGCTAACTGTCGTTAGTCCTCCGTTAGTCCTTTTAATAACAAAATCAAATGGGCCCCTTTTTTGGGGTTAAAACAGTAATTCTCTCATTTTTTTGTTGCCCTAATTTGTTTCTCACTGGATTTGGATTTCTCATTTTGAAGCAGAAGATTTTGGAGGTAGAAGAACATCCAACACCTTGGCTAACATCAAGAGATGGAGGAACCAGATATGGCTTGCTGCAGATTCGACGGAAACATGCCAGAATATGGTGAGTTTTTCTACTAATAGACAATGGAAACATGCCAGGGCACAATTTTTTGTAACCACTTGGGCCGATAAGTTAAGTTTATTGTAACCTAGTTGAGTGGTTTATTATGTCATATGTATTAGGTTATGACTTGTTAAATTTGGAACTGAGTTTATGTAATATTCTAATTTTTGGACATGATTCTTTATCATGTTATAGCTTTTGGATCTATATCATGTTGTGACTTTTGGACATGGTTATATATGCATTTTCAGTATTATGCAGAAAAATAAGGCATCTCAGTATTTGTCCACAAGTTGAACAGGTTGACAATATTAGTGGTTATGTTGCCTCATGGCTAATCATGAATGCTCGTTTGGCTAAATAAGCCAACTGACTTATTTTTTTGTCCTTATTCAATTTTTTTCGTATTTGTTAGTTTTTCGTCAATTTTTTGGAGATTATTGCATCGTCATGACGAGAGGAAATTTAAAAAGTAAAAAATTATGATTGAAATCCAATTTTTTTTGAATAAAGACGAAAAAAATTGGCTTATTGGCTTATTTTTTTCTTTATTCAAAAAAAATTAGTTTTCGATCGTAATTTTTTACTTTTTAAATTCCTCTTGTCATGACGATGCAATAATCTCCAAAAAATTGACAAAAAACTAACAAATACGAAAAAAATTTGAAAAAAAACAAAAAAATAAGCCAATTGTCTTATTTAGCCAAACAGGGAGAATTGGAGGGCAACTTTTTTGCAGAAAACTATAACCAAATTTCTTCTCAGGTGCCTCCTTATCAATGGAGAATGGAAGAATGAGCTGTATTTTGGTTCAGAGGTATATTAGGACAAGAGGGGAATGAGAGAATTAGTGTTTTAACTCCAAAAAATGGGCCATTTGATTTTGCTATTAAAAGGACTAACGGTGGACTAACGGCAGTTAGTAATTGGACTAAGTTGAAACAAAATGGAAAGTACAGAGTGTAAATCGAGCCAATTACAACTACAGGGACCAAATTGACACAAACATTTAAGTACAGGGACCATTTCAGTTTTTTTCCCTTTAAGTTAAGTTCATGAGAACACAGCCTAAGTAATACTCGAGGACGCAAGACTATATTTCTGACTAGTTTAAGGATAAGGACGAAGAGAGAGAAAGCACCGGCGTCACCTATTTCAACGGGTTTGAAAGCTTCACTACCGACCATATGGAAACATAATTTTGCGCGTTATACTGTGCCTCTACTTTAGTTCACTAAGCCCCGTTCGATTGCACGGAAAGGTTGGAAAAGAACGAAAAAAAATTATATTTTATGTAATTTTGGAAATATTTTTCTGTAAAATAGGTCTTTGCTAAAAAAAATGAATTCTTGTTTTCCTGCAAGATTTGTTATTAACAGAACACAGACAAAAAAATAAAATTCCTTTTTCTTTTCTTCTTCTCACTTCTTTCTTGGGAACCAATTTTCCACACAACATTTCCGATAACAAAATGGAGTTGCTTGTTCATTTGGGGTCTCAAAATTTCTGCGCACGGTCCCCAATAATTTTACTCCATTCGTCGCAATTTAAATGTCTCCTACGATTTTTCGTGCATTTTCAAAACCCCAAAAAAATTATTTTTACATATTATTTTTTTAATCTTCTTACATCAAATTAAAGTACTCAATGAACACTTTAATTAAAATAGAAAGATTGGATGAAAAATGGCGGCCCCGTTCGTTTTGGGATTTTGGATTTGGATTTATAGGTAATAAGTATATAGAAAAATAGAGTAATGATTGAAACATGGGTAATGATTGGAGAGAGATGAGAGAAAAATAAGAGTAATAATTAGAGAAAAAATGATAGTAATTATTAAAATCCAAAACCCTTAAACGAACGGGGTCGGAAAGATCGGATCGAGCACCTATCTATATCAGATTGAACTGATTTTTCACAAGCCCAATAAATTTTTTAGAAACTTTGAAACTTGGTTCTTTAGAAATTACTTGGTTTTAATTATGCCACTGCAGATAGCCGGATACCGTTAACTTTTATACTTACGTGTATAGTATTAAATTCTTCCTTTTTTAGATACGCTCTCCGTACAATGTATCTGGACAAGTACTTGACGGGAAAATGACGGCCAATAATGTGTTTTGATAATTAATATCCGTTAAGGACATTTTCAGCATTAACAAATATTCTCAACATGTCCTTGACATGTATTAATTATCAAAACACGTCCTGGGCCGTCATTTTCCCGTACTTGACGAGCATTTTGGGTTTCGGGATTAAGGATGAACTTGCAGGCTACGAGCCCAGTCCACGGCCCAGGAATGACCAGCCCAATTTTCTTAACTCCAACCTACGCTTGGGAATCGAGTAGGCAGGCCTGGCCCGTGAGTTTCTCGGCCTTAAGAGCATTTTCCAAGTTGCAACCCATTTCCCTGATTTTGAAGAATTAAAAGAACATTTTATGTTCACAAAGTGTATTTAACGACTACATTCATCCAATTAAAAATTTTCTATTTCTATCTTTAGTTTCAGTTATCATCTCTCGCATTTTTTATTTTTAATTATTAAACTAATTTTTTTTTTAAAATGTATCTTTAACTTTGGCCATATTATTACAGTTTCAAAGAGCATCCACAATGGACTAACCAAAAATATCACATCACCTTTTGATTATCCATTTAGTTCATGACTATAGTTAGCAACCCTAAGCTCCAAAATGACCTAATCAAAATGAGTTGGCTAAACTTCAAATCCAACGGTCAATTTTTCTTCTCAATTCAATGGTCTACATTGAATAACATTATAGTATAATAAGTGAAAGTGGAGAGCAATTGTTAAAATCCATAAAGTAACTAACATTGTTAAATGTACAACAATTTGCCAAAAAGGAGGAGTGAGGTTCACCTGCCAATAAAGCATTTGCTTTATGGATAGCGAGTCTTAATCAATAAGAAGCATGCATAGTAACTTTTGTTGGTGGGACTCACTATTTTTGGTTATTGAAACAAATGTTGCTAACTTTGGCTATTGAAGCTGCTCAAATAAATAAATAAACTTTGGATATTGAAAGGCTCAAATTTGGTTATTGGTTAAGTGGTTGTTAAGTTTGGTTATTTCATTGTGAACCATTTTTTAGGCCACCATTGCTTACCTTTGTTTGTAAATATGTTGCTTTGGGATATGCCATCAGGGATGCTCTAATGATCCTACTTTCATAATTGCAAGCATTGGGCACGTGCACTAGCTACCACATTTTATTTGGAATTTTTTTTTACTATCAATGCAAATCGAATATTTAGGCCCCATTCCGCTAAGGGAAATTAAAATTGATATATTCTGAAAGAATGACCTGTCTCATAAAGTGAAAAATAAGTATTTCAAAAATAAGGACCTTAGCAAAACAGAGCCTTAGTTAAAAATTCTCCATATTTATGTTGATTAATAGCGTTAATTCCCTCAAGTGTTCGGCAGCCATCGGTGATCTGGGACCTCTACATTAGCGTTTAACTTGTAGACCATTTTGATTTTAATTGGTTGGCCTTACATTTCGGATAAGGCTTACGTCATCTTTGGAAAAGTTATTGTATGCTTCGCTATCGCATGCTAATTTTGCACCTTTGTGACTTGTTGCTTGTGTTAAACGTGTTTCAAAGTTCATAGGTCGTGATTTTCTAATTTTGACCTTTACTGATCAGTGCATGGTTTTAACGTTAAAAATTGTTTTTTAACAGTAAAGGGTTTTTTTTTTTTTTTTTTGGGAGTAAAGGCATAAACTTTTTTTTGTTCAGTTGCACGGAAAGAACGGAAAAATTATATTTTCTATAATTTTGGAAACACTTTTCTGCAAAATAAGTCTTACCAAAAGGAATGAATTTTTGTTAACCTGCAAGATTTGTTATTAACATAACATACACAGGAAAATAAATTTCATTTTTCTTTTCTTCTCCTCACTTCACTTTTCTTGGGAACCAATTTTCTCACACAACATTTCCGATAACAAAACGAAGTCGCTTGTTCGTTTGGGGTCTCAAAATTTCTGCGCACGGTTCCCAATAATTTTACTCCATTCGTAGCAATTTAAATGTCTCCTACTATTTTTCGTGCATTTTCAAAACCCCCAAAAAATTTATTTTTACATACGTATTATTTTTTTAATTTTCTTACATCAAATTAAAGTACTCAATGAACACTTTAATTAAAATAGAAAGATTGGATGAAAAATGGTGGTCCATTTGTTTTGGGATTTTGGATTTGAATTTATAGGTAATAAAGTGTATAGAAAAATAGAGTAATGATAGAAATATGAGTAATGATTGGAGAGATATAGAGAGAAAAATGAGAGTAATAATTAGAAAGAAATAGGATAATGATTAAAATCCAAAACCTTTAAACGAACGGGGTCGGAAAGATCGGATCGAACACCTATCCATATCGGATTGAACTGATTTTTCACAAGCCCAGTAAATTTTTTATTTTAAAATTATTAAATAATTCGAATCATCCATGCGTGACTTAGAATGAGCCCCGCGTGCCCGTCAATACCTATGTAACCCATGGTTTGTTTCCGTTGCAACGTCAAAAAACTTTGTTAAATAAAGTCTTCCCCTTGGAATTAACCCGCTTATGCTTACACGTGGCAAGTCAACAGTTACGTTGCTTAATACTTACGTATAGTAGATACACTAGCGTTCAACCCGTTCTATGCACGGGGCAAAACCCATTCTATGCACGGGCAAAACTAACCCGTTCTAGCGTTGTGCCCGTTTGAACCTACTTTTTTAAATTATTCCGTGCATCAAACGGGCACAACGCTAGAACGGGTTAGTTTTGCCCGTGCATAGAATGGGTTTTGCCCTGTGCATAGAATGGGTTGAACGCTAGTTGTTCCGTGCATAGAACGGGTTGAACGCTAGTTGTTCCGTGCATAGAACGGATTGAACGCTATAAAAGCAGACCTTTTTTAGAGAACTTTTGCAGCAAACAAAAATAGATTTAGCAGAGAGAAAATCATACCTAGTGATTTGGAGAACTGAGCGGTGCGAGATCCGAATCACTTTTAATTGTCAGGACTCTAAACCTGCCAAATGATGTCGTACACAAAGGATGAGAGAAGCATTATGTCGAACCCAAAAAAGACAGTCAATTGTAAAAACTCATTCCGATCTAAAAGCACCATTTCCCGGCCGTTTGCCATGTGCGTGGGACAAAGGTTTAAAAAAACATTTATGCTTGTCCTATTATAACACACCACATTAACAATATTTATTCTAATAGTTTTTCCAGACCAACTGGTTAGTAAAACGGGTTCACACCAATTTACTAAATGTTTTTTCAATAGAACATTTGAAAAAACTATTAGAAAAACGGGTTCACACCAATTTCCCCGCCGTCTGCCATGTGCGTGAGACAAAGGTGGGGGATTTTTCATTTTTTAAAAGTAAAAAATCTAGGAAATTAGGAATAAAGGTTTGGAATTAAGCTTGTAAAGCTTCAACTACATTCCCTTGGGATATTGATAGATTCCCCGTACAATGTATCTAGACAAGTAGTAATTGACGGAAAAAAGTAGGGAAATGATATTGCCACACCCTCTTTTGTTATTGCCACACCATGTAAGTGTATTTTTGCACCAAAAAATACACTTACAGGGTGTGACAATAACAAAAAAGGGTGTGGCAAAATCACTAGCCAAAAAGTACTCCTTATCTTTAACTTTGGCCTTCTGCCGAATTTCTCTCCTCCCCCTTGGCTGTCTATGCATGTGGACTTTTCATACCTATAATATAAGTAATAAAATATAAAACAAATTATCTACTATAAAAGTGGAGCCTTCCAAAGCACATGGCTGCGAGTGCAATTTTGTTCACCCTTCTTAAAAGAGGGTGAACATTATCTTCCATTTTATTGGTTGAAATGGTGTGGATCCTACCACAAGTGATGTCATGGTTACCTCTGCAATACACTTTTTGGTAAGCATGACATCACTTTGTGATAGGATCCACATCATTTCAATCAATAGGAAGGAGGGTAATGTTCACCCTCTTTTAAGGAGGGTGAACAAAACTCAACTTGGCTGCTGACACATTCTGCTGGCCTCCTAAATTGCACAATTTTGTTCTGCGATGCTCTCGATTGATTTTCAACACGATGTCCGATCAAGGTCCGAATACAATCAAAATTCTTGTTTCGATACAGAGATAAATATAGTCAGGTCAGCGTCGTTCAATGTTGAGCTGAAACTGGACTAGCGAGTGGTCAAGCCAAATTAGATGTCAAAAGGGCTCACTTTAGACTAAATTATCTAAAATCAACAAAAACATACCTTACGCGTAATATCACATAAAATATTCAATAATAAACAAAATGATATGATAAATGTGAGAGATTAAGTGTGTGGGAGCGTAAAAACGTCTTCGAATTGCATCTCAAACAAATAAAATTTTTGAGTAAGAGTTGAGAGCGAGAGTGCAAAACATTAATTTCAGATGAATGTGTGACTAAGGTGACTCGTGCAACTCAAATTTTTTGTAAATTTGTCTGCCAACAAAAATTTAAAATTTCAAAAACATAAACAGAATTTTAAAAAGTAAACTATAAATACAGGGCCTTGTTTTACATTGATATGTAATAAGTGTGGCAAAAAGAACGAAACAGGAAATTAAGAGCTTAGAAAGAACGTTGGGTTGGTTCAATAAATTACTAATCACGAAAGCAGTAGTAATATACATAAGCATCACTAATAAATTGTGTTTGAACGTTCCTATCAAAATTAGGGTGTATCCAATTTTTTACTGGATTGATTTTCGTACTCCAATTTTTTTTATATACGCACTCCGAAATGACGAATGCGTCGTGGTTTTTTACATTCTTCTGACAGTTTGCATCGGCAGAAACTATTGCCGACATAGCAACGCCGACGACGTGCCGACGCAAGGTCTTACGACGGCGAAACTCTTTGCCGACGCAAATATGCCTTTGCCGACAACTTTTTTGCGTTGGCAGAACCTGATTTTGTTGTAGTGCCGGACAAACTATGTTTGTTTTCCCGCAATACTTCACACAGGTATCGTTATTGCTCCGAAAAAATTAGACTTTTCAGCCCTCTAGATTCATACTGACTGTAAATTCTACCTTATTTTATCAGCAACACAATACTTAGATACACAACCCAAGGTTGGATGTCCCACATTTGTCACTGGTAATAGTGTTCCTATAGATTTTCTGTTATCATTCTAATGTTATCTTTGGGCTTTGTGGTTTGACTTGTATTTGATAATTCATTACAGTTTTTTTTTTTTTTTGATCGGCAAAAGTGAAATTTTATTAAAAAGGGGGAAAGGGGAAAGGGAATCCAACCAAAAGTTGGAAATACATCTCAAGGGCATAGCCCAAACACCCAAGGGTCTACAAGGGATCGCAAAAGAAAAGACTATTCAGATCAGCCCAATACCCAGAATAAACAAAATAGAGCCCAAACATCTAAACCCGACCCAAACCTGGGCCGGCCCACCCAAGCCTAACCTTTAAACCCTAATCCCTCCGGCAGCCACAGCCGTACAAACCACCGGAGCCCAACCTCGCCGTTAAGCAGAGCCAGCCTCTCCCAGGATGTAGAGACCGGCGGCGGGAACCAGCCTACGACAATAGAAGCCGAAACAATCAGGGTAAGAGGGCAAACCACCACCACCACCTCCACCTGCAGAACACCCACAACTCACCCCAGTGAACTACAATCTTCAACAGTAAAGAGCACCATCCCATAGCAACGAAATGCCGACCCCACGCCCGGTTGAGAGCTCGCACGGCCGCCGACCGGACTTTGGCACGCAAAACGACCAGAGTAAACAACCATGGGAGCCGCCTCCACCACACCACCACCGGACAGGATCGACACCGAACAAGATTGCCACCATCACCGATCATTTTTGGAGATAAGGAAAACCTGCAAAACAAAATTAGCAACAACTAACACTACACCTCCGGCACCACCACACCTCTGCCCTCCACCAACACACACCACCGCCCAGATCTACACCACCAGCCACCCTTCCAACGTCCACCACACCCAGCCGACGCCCAAAGCTTCAAGCAGCCAACGCCACAACCAACCACCGAACAGATCAACAGAACCCAAAACGGCCATCTCCCAAAGCCGTTAGGCAAAACCAGAAATCGCCCAGGTGCGATAACGGCGGGAAGACACGACCGCTGTACCCCCTACAGGATCAGAGCGGGCGGAGATGATCGGGGCAGCGGCAGAAGAAGAGATGAAACGTCGTCCAAGAATCGCAGACGAAGAGAAGAAAATGGGATCGAAACTGAAAGGGGATGGGAAAGGAGAGAGAGGATGCGGGAGGAGACCAGAAGAGGAAGGAGCCCAGGGGGAGGAGGGATGGGGGCGCCTCACCCCCCCCCCCCCCAAGGCGGCGGCCGCCGAAAAAGAGCCCTAGGAAGAGAAAGAGGTGTAGAGAGGGAAAGGAGAGAGAGTCGCCCGAAAAAGAGCCCTAGGTCTCTCGTTGAGTTCTCATGGTTCTTTTTATTTCCTTTTTTTTTTATGTTCTTGGTGTTTTTATTTGTATAACTGAGACACATGTTATGTTTTGTTCGTGAAATTGGAAATTAGGATTATGAATCAAGTAATCTTGGCACTCTTTACAGTCTAATTACGAATCAACAAGGGTCTACTAATTACATGACTACGATACCACAGGTAATGCTTTTATGTTTTGTCTTTTGTTTAATGTAGAATTATGACTTAGACATCATTTTAATGGCTACTCGTGTTATGCAGGGTCAACCACCACATGGATACGAGGCAACCTACTTCCACAGCTTTCAAGACAATAGTCAACAAAAGTAGTCACAGACTCATTTTTTGATAGCATTCTTTAACTTCTCAATTGTGTGGGGAAGATTATAAAACTTTCTGTTCGGTTGGGTTTTGTTTATTGTATCAAATTACAAGTGGTTTCAGTGTTTTGTGGCCATTGGTCATGACATAATGTTTTTAGTCTTTATATGCAATAGAGATGTCGGTTTGCTATGAATATCTCAAAAGTTCAGCTCATCCAATCTCCAAAGTCCATCCCTTTTATATTATACTCCTTGTTTGTAATCACACCAATGCATTGATTATTAGGTAAAAACCAATATGCAAATGAGAACCATATCAATTAGTGGAAAGTTCATTTTTTCGGAACAGTTCTTTTCTTAATGAATGAGCCCAAAGAATCAAGGGAATGATCTTTGATCAAATACAAGCAAACAACTGAAAAGGAGAACAACTTCCTAACTGCTACTATACGGAAACCATTTAAAACATGATGAAGCTTGCACAGGAATCCCCCAAGCAGAGAACATAGCACAAGTTTGTAATTCATGCGCCCCTTGATTTATTACTCCATTGTTTGACTCGGTAGGTACATTGTTCGTCTAGTCCTTAATTAATTAACGTACTAATTTATTAAATATATGTGTGTGTCTTAAGTAACAACAACTCGGATCCTCTATCCCCAAATTTCTGTCCCTCTCTCTATCCCACCCTTCTCTGGCTGCCACGTAGCCCATTCTTAACACACGTTAACTCTGTTAGTTAACCGAATGGATGACGTTATCATCCCAAAACAGATCGGAAAATCAGGGATATACATTCCTAAAGTTCATGGATTTTTGGCAATTAAATAGTGGCAAGTTGGTAGCTGCCACACGCCGACGAATCTGAAAATGGCGGTTTCGAGTCTTAGCTGTCGATAATTAATTAATTAAGTGAATTAACCGACATTTTTCAGCTTCTAATCCTTCTGCAGACGCATGGAACTAAAATAACTCACCGGTAACCAAAGGCTGGATAAAAGATTCCAAAACGACCTTTCTCGGGATTAATAACGACCTTTCTCGGGATTTGCAGAGACCTAACCTCCAAGAAAATTGACTTTGATTCCCATTTCCTGCATTCTTACTTTTTTGTTTTTTTTTTTTTTTTCTCCCGGGTCAACTTCCCCACCCCCCGCCCCTGGCCTCCCCCTCTCTCTCTTCCTGCCAACTTCTTCTTCAATCCAAATTTGAAATTCCGTAACTGTCTTCTTGGTGTACGTAAATGATATGAACCTTTCAGGTATTTAGGATCTTTTAAACTTAAATTTTATGCTCGATCTGCTTGTTCAATAAATTGCAAAAGTACGTAGTAGTAGCTAGTTGCCACTTGCCAGTAGGATTGGATTCTTGGCGAGCCGGAAGTTGCATTAAAAAGTTTGAAACACAAAGATATATTACATGGTACATAACAAGTCTGAAGTACAAACACAAGATTTATTACATGGTACATAAAAAGTTATATTACATGTGGTACTTCTTCTTGCCAACTTCTTCTTCAACTCACTGGGGAAAAAAATAGAGAACACCAAGTTAGGTAGGAACTGTCAAACTTCTTAATCTGCTCATGTGCATAATTATTATAAAAAAAAACACCAAATTAAATACTCCGATTACGAGTAGTTTTTTTAAATAGGGGCAAAAATAAATTCAAAAATATTGGAATTTTTTTTTTCATGTAAATATTACGACTGCATCCTTGTAAACTTGTAAGTCTGAAACATATTTCGATATTTTTTAAATTTTCATAATTTTTTTGTCGTAATTTTTGTGGTTAATCGTTTGTTTCAACAAGTCGAAGAAAAAAAGTATAAAAATATGGATAGATGTTGAAAAAATACAAATAAAACAGAACTTTAGACAAATAAGACAGCGGTTTAATATTTTTTATGTCTTCAGTGTATTTTTCTTTTTTGCTTTCCGTCACAATTTTGTACCTTTTAGACTTTTCTCGTCGAGACAGATTAATCCAAAAAAATATAACATAAATCTAACAAAAATTCAAAAAACCAACAAAACACACACAAAGTGGATTTATGAACTACTATTAATTGAGATTATATATGAAAAACGGAGGAGTTACCGGCCGGATATTGTATTAGATGGGGAAGGTGTTGGTAATCGCTGTGACATTCTGGAAGAGGACCACGAGGAACCGTCTGCAAGCCGGAAACAAAAGGTACAGTACTAATCCAATGGCGAAAATCCCAAGGACAATCTTACCGGGGAACGAATGTACCATGGAGGCTAATGTGGAGTACTCTGGCTGTGGAGGCGAGGAAACAGTGGGACGGGGCGGTGGAGGTGAGGAGACAGTGAGACAGGGTGGCGACGGCTGCGGCGAGGAAACAGTGGGACGGGGTGGCGGGGGTGAGGAGACAGTGGGACGGGGTGGCGGCGAGAAGTCAGTGGGACGGGGTGGGGGTGGGGGTGAGAGGTTGCTGTGGAGGTATCTAGCGGTGGAGGAAGAAGGAAGTGAGATTGAGAGAAGGAGAAAAATCAACCATGTCGCCATTTAGGGTTTGGAGTGGAGGAAGAAAGAAGTGATATTGGCTGTAATTTATGCACGATTGGATAACACCTACGTCAATAAACCCCGACTACAGAAAAACATTCCGTAAATATTATAGTATTAGTCATTAGCAAAACGTACATTTCAACAAATTAATTAATGCTAAACTATGTTTTTTAATTAAACAAGTCATTTGCTTTTGACTCTTCTCCTAAACCCTATCATTATCTTAATCTCTTGTTCCTCGTTTGGCCAAGTCCCAACAACCTAACTTTGTCCAGTAGACCCGTTATATTACGACTGTTCTTTAACTTCCACTGTTTTCTTTTAGATTATTCTTGTACTATAAAGTTGTTTTTATTAGTCAGAGTGAGTAAAATAATTCATGAGATGGGCTCGAACTGAATAATAATACTTGCCACCTAAACGAATTTTACCACGTCTAGGTCAATTCAAAATTACCCCTTTAATTACATTCATGCATCATTGTTACTTGAGAGCTCAAGAACCGATCTAATAGTTCGAGAACGGATATAGCTTGAGAGCTCATCGTGGTCTGAAGGCCTTCATCTTTTGTTTCTCATTTCCTCTGAAAAATCCTCTCGAAATGTCGTGCCCAAGAAAATTGTGAGAGACGATCAGCGCTTTGGAATGATTTTCTTTTTGGTTTTGGAATGATTTTCTTTCTTGATTACAGGAAAAACGTAGCCTTCTTCTTGGGATTACGTTTCCTTTTCTGCAGAAGAGATCGTTTAGAACTTTAGGAATGTATATCCCTGATTTTCCGATCTGTTTTGGGATGATAACGTCATCCATTCGGTTAACTAACAGAGTTAACGTGGGTTAAGGATGGGCTACGTGGCAGCCAGAGAAGGGTGGGACAGAGAGAGGGACAGAAATTTGGGGACAGAGGATCCGAGTTGTTACTTAAGACACACACATATATTTAATAAATTAGTACGTTAATTAAGGACTAGACGAACAATGTACCTACGGAGTCAAACAATGGAGTAATAAATCAAGGGGCGCATGAATTACAAACTTGTGTGAGGGTATGTTCATGGATTTTTGGCAATTAAATAGTGGCAAGTTGGTAGCTGCCACACGCCGACGAATCTGAAAATGGCGGTTTCGAGTCTTAGAGCATCCACAGTGGTATAATCAAAATTAAAAGTTACTAAGGTTAGCAACATTTGCCCAAAAAAGAGCTCACATTGAAATAACCAAACTTAGCAACATTTTAGCAACTCATCAAATTTTGGTTATTGGATAATCAAAACTAGCAATCTTTTGCCAATAATCAAATTTTGTTGTCTCCACATTTTCTCAATCAAGTACACTATCATTACATAAAAGCCTTTTCTCTCTTCCATTTTCAACATGTTTTTAAGAAAAATACTTTTAAAAACAGTTTTTTATTTTTTTTGCAAAAATAATTTTTTTTTAAAACAGTTTTTTTTTTTTTTTTTGCAAAAACAGTTTATTTATTAAAACTTTTTTTTTCAATAACTGTTCTTTAGATTTTTCAAAAAAAAAAATTATTCAAAAACTTTTTTTTTTTTACTTTTTACCTAAAAATGTTTTTTTTAAAATCAAAGCTTTCAAAAATCTATTTTCTCTTTTTCTAATACTCCGTAACCTGTTTTTATTATTTTGAAAACTATTTTTAAAAAATTATTTTCTATGTCACAATTTCTAGATTTTTATAAGTTGAAAAGGTGATATGACAAGTTTTGGTTATTCAATTTTGATTGTACTATTGTGGATCTCTACATTGCTAACCTTAGCAACCCCTTAAATGGATAATCAAAAGATGATGTGGCAACTTTTGATTATTCCACTGTGGATGGCTGTCAATAATTAATTAATTAAGTGAATTAACCGACATTTTTCAGCTTCTAATCCTTCTGTAGACGCATGGAACTAAAATAACTCACCGGTAACCAAGGCTGGATAAAAGATTCCAAAACGACCTTTCTCGGGATTTGCAGAGACCTAACCTCCAAGAAAATTGACTTTGATTCCCATTTCCTGCATTCTTACTTTTTTGTTTTTTTTTTTTTCTCCCGGGTCAACTTCCCCACCCCCCGCCCCTGGCCTCCCCCTCTCTCTCTTCCTGCCAACTTCTTCTTCAATCCAAATTTGAAATTCTGTAACTGTCTTCTTGGTGTACGTAAATGATATGAACCTTTCAGGTATTTAGGATCTTTTAAACTTAAATTTTATGCTCGATCTGCTTGTTCAATAAATTGCAAAAGTACGTAGTAGTAGCTAGTTGCCAGTAGGATTGGATTCTTGGCGAGCCGGAAGTTGCATTAAAAAGTTTGAAACACAAAGATATATTACATGGTACATAACAAGTCTGAAGTACAAACACAAGATTTATTACATGGTACATAAAAAGTTATATTACATGCATGTGGTACTTCTTCTTGCCAACTTCTTCTTCAACTCACTGGGGAAAAAAAATAGAGAACACCAAGTTAGGTAGGAACCGTCAAACCTCTTAATCTGCTCATGTGCATAATTATTAAAAAAAAAACACCAAATTAAATACTCCGATTACGAGTAGTTTTTTTTAAATAGGGGTGTGACTGAGGTGTGACACAATTGATGTGTCTCTATCATTTTTTATTTTTACCCAGCTTTGTACTTCTTTGGTGATGTGGCGAGAGAAGATTTTTTTTATTTTTTATTTTGATCCGCTGGCGAGTGAAGATTTACGTAGAGGAAATGCTAGTGATTTTACCACACCCTTTTTTGTTATTGCCACACCCTACAAGTGCATTTTTTGGTGCAAAAATACACTTGCAGGGTGTGGCAATAACAAAAAAGGGTGCGACAATATCATTTCCCAAAGGAAAATGTGGGTTTTTCTTTCCTATTGTCACACTCCATAATCACGTAAAGAGTGATGATTTCAGATACAGCTGTAGTGAATGGGCTGGGATACGACACATACTAATGTACGACTACGACAAGTAGTCTTTGACTATTAATTAGCGTACGATGTGACGTGAGAGGTCGGATCTATACCCTGCCTATGGAAAATTCTACCATCACACCCATTCACACACCCACACTCACAATAAGGGTGGAGCCCGCACACATTATAAATAAATATTGTGAGTGTGGGTGTATGAATGGATGTATAAATAGATGTGGTGATAGAAGAATTGCCCTGCCAATTAGAGAATAAATCCTATCCAGTGGTCAGGAAACCCAGCCATTTCGGCCTCCACCAAGTAATGAGCAACAGTTGTCGGCTTTGGAAAGTCTTACAAGTGGGGTTACTTTAACGGAAAATTCTAAAATCAGTCCATTGGGCTGACAATAATAAGTGTGTGAATGTGCATTAAAAGGTGTAAAAAGTACACAGAAACACGTGTTTTTCTTGTCTTCTAATGTGCTTGTCGTCAGTCCAGTGGGCTGACAATAGCAAGACTGTACTTTAACTAGGATTATTCTATTAATTTCCCAATTTTTTTTAATGTTTCCTTTGCTTCTGAAATAAACTATTGGAAGAGAAGCTGAAAAGATCAAAAATCAGCTTTCGTCTTTATTATTTTCTATTAGAAGAAGAGGAGACCGCATGAATCTGATTTAATCTTAATTATTCCATTGGAAGAGAAGACCGCATTAATTAATGTTTAATGGGTGGGGCGTGGGTTTCTTGATCAGCCGGACTGATCAAGAAACATTTTATGCTTACACGTGCCCTCCAACTTACTACTCCACATTTTAAAGTCTCCCTTCTTTAGTCAAAGAATAACTTGCTCACGACTCGGTGGTGTTCCACTTTTAGTAAAAGTGCTTTTTTTTTTCAAACGGAGGTAATTTCAAGCCCAAAAATCATGTGTTTACGCAAATAATTTTCCTACCAATATGGATCTTGTTTGACATATCTCGTTGAGATCTTTTATACGGTGCAAAAAAAATTAAAAAATTATTTTTCATTTTCCTTATAAAATTTGAAAAAAAGGAACTTTTACAAAAAAACACTTTTATTGGAACACCACCGAAGTAACAATGAATAAGTTATTCCCTTTAGACACTTTGTACGTACAGTGCACCTAGACTTATTACTTGACGAACATTTTGGGTTTTCGGGTTTAAGGCCGAATTTGCAGGGTACGAGCCCAGTCCACGGTCCAGGAAACACCAGCCCAATTTTCTTGGCCTTAAGAGCATTTCCAAGTGCCAACCCATTTCCCTGATTTTGAAGAATTAAAACAATATTTTTATGGGGAATTGATTTTTGCACTCTCCAAAATTGATAACCACAATTCCCAAGGGAGCAGTGTTAGCCCAACCCCAAGGCCGAAGAGGCCTAGGCCTTGGGCATTCCAAAAATTTCAATTTTCAGGGTCACTCTAATATTTTCACTATTTCAGTTTGAGTATGACTATTTTTAAGCCCAATGGAATGAAAAAATGCCCAATTAGAGATAATGAGTTAGCTCAATCTACCATCTCATAAGCCCAAGTGCCCAACCCACTAAATTCCCAAAATTATTTCTCCCAAACCACCGAATAACACCTCCCCAAAATCGTTTCCCCCAAAACTCACCCCAAAATCTTGACGATCTCGTATTTTGTATTCGTAGGTAATGATTAGTAAAACTTTATATTGGTTTAGTTTTCTCGTATAGTGATTGTTGCTGTAAAAACTGTTAAATATTAAC